>PGFW01008107.1:6345-16931 GCA_003123925.1 Haematobia irritans | reverse complement strand
ATAGGCTAAGAAGTTTCCGAACCGCCCTCGTATTGAATTCTTTAATTGGTAAGGACTTCAACAAGTCTGCCAAGTGGCCAATAGATGAATAAAACTTGTCAGCTTTATCTTTTTATATACAATATTGTAACACCGTCATATAGTTAAACTACAAAAAGTTAAAATTCGTAATTTTGACACTCCACTCTGACGGTCAAAAATTTAAAAAAAAATGTTTTAACAAAAAATTTTAATGGTTTTTAAGCTTTTTGGCCATTAAAATTTTTGTTTGGGAAACATTTAGAAGAATATTGTAATAGTTTTTATTGTTTTTTTATTGTAATTTCTTCCCAATTAAAATTTTTAGCGTCAAGTTCCATAAAAGCTGAAAAAAGTCGTAAAAATATTGAGAATCTCAACATAATTAAAATTTTACCTTACTATTACAAATAAACACAATATAATAAAGACTATGAATTGCTAAAAAAAAGTGTTTAAAGTTTGTAAGTGTTTAAAACTAATTTTCACTGATTTTTATCTGTTTGGTTTTAACCGGTTTTAGGCAAAATAAAAAACCTAATCCCTATTTTAAAGAATTTAATTTCGCATAAACCGAAAACCATTTTTTTAAATCTTATTTGGACGCAGCATTTTGGCTGAAAGACATTGGCTTGAAAATAGTTAGAGTTTTCGTTAAGGTACTATGGAATTTTTTGATTGCGTTTTCTCAGTTCTACAATGTTATTTATCTCATTAGAGTGACATGTGAGTAGTTAGTTATGCTACTATTTTTAAATTTTGTGTAGAAATATATTCGTAACGCATGTAATATTTGCGCATATGGTAACAAATTTGATAGACAAGTACAAGTTTTGGTGCTGGTTGGTTGCGTAAAAAATATGTGTTAACTATACAATAATTTCTTGCGTTCAGTTTATTTCTAATAAAAAAACACGACTGTTTCGGTGAAAAATGTATTGACGTTCAAGATTTTTTTTAAATTACATATAGTTAATTTTTTAAACATATCTATTATTTTATCATTCACGATTTCGTTTTGCAGAGAGCATTGAACGTGTACCTTGGTACATGTAATGATATATTGGGTCGTAACATAAGTAAGTAACGAAGTAACAAGTGATCAATAGTTCAATATTGTTCTGCGTTCATCGTCCGCTCCTTTTTTTAATATTCATACTTTTTTTACCCATTTTCGTATTAATTCCATTCGGTGACTTCTTCGGTGACACTTTGGCTTTAACGGATAGCAGGCACATTGAGCAAATCTCTCCAAAACAAAGTTGCCGAACATACTGATATTATGATAATATTATATAAAACTTTGACGCTATTGATATTTCTATAGCTCTCGTTTGTGAAACCCCTTGTAAAGAAAAATTGAATCGAGCCAGGGAAGTTATAAATTAAATCAAAATTATTTTGTTAATTCCCTTTTAAGCTTAATTTTTTTGTAACTTTTTTCGGCAGGGGAAGTCAAGACTCTTGCCAATTTCTCATTACCACTGAAAATTTTTTGTCGGACAACTTCTGAGTGTGGTGGCAATTGACCGGTCCACCAGCCACAAACCTTTTCTTCTTTCTTCGACTACATTTATTTCGCCATCATTTATATATGAACCATAATTTCCGTCTTTTTTCTACTTCGCTTATCTTTGGCGAAAGTTTTCGAAAAATCCATTTCAAGCAAATCAAAAGGCAAATAGAAACCAAATATCAGAAATAAACCAGCGACAAAAGATCAAACAGAAAGAATACATGGAAAGAGAATGGTTTTGTTTGGTTCCATTTCATTTGGTTTTGGTCACCAGATAATAACCAAATGTGCCAATTTTTACTTATGGCCCAAAAAGACGGATGGGGAAAATAGTTGCGGTTACACTTACGGGATGGGTATGATAATCATTATTTACATTCAAAAGAAGTCGTTGCCATCTCACACGGCCCTTTTGTAAAGGCAGTCACCGACCCATATGTTTGTTGAAATATAATGCAGACCAAAAGACATGGAAAAATGAGCAGACATTTTAGCGGTATTACAGAAGTCATAGAAATAAAATAAATAATTACGGCTTATTATATTTAATTTAAAACACACTTGTATTCGGCCATTCACTCTTTTTGGGGCATTTCTTAAATGAAGGATGACCAACGACTTGGTCTACTCGAACGCTTGGACGGCAACCAACAATTCAACCATTTCATTCGCTTTGCTTCATTTCCACGATTATTTTTTCAAGAGGGTTGTTTTTTATTTCTTCATAAAATTTTAGAGTTTCTTTAATATTTAAAACAATATAGCAATATGTGAAATAATAACCTGCATAATACACAACAAAATTAACTTACTACACCCAGAAAAAAGTGACCCCTTCTTTAAGTTAAAATGAACTCATTGCGAAGAAAGTTGAACTTCGTATAGCGTCATTTGTTTGAACGATGTGATTTTGGTAGAAATTAGGCATTACATATATTAGTTAATATTTTCCTATATTTATGTACCACTATACTAACTGAATTGAAATCATATATGGATTGATTTTATTGAACTTTTTTCATTCATTTGGATAAATCTTACATATTTGTGGTAAACCTTTTACTTCAAAATTAGAACTGCTTATCTTCGTTTTTAAATACAATTTTATTTATTTATATAGGCAATTTTTTCTTCAATAAAAGACATGTTTTATTAATATATTAAATATATTTATTAAGAATCAACATCATCGAAATATTAGTTTATTATTCCACTATTTCCAATTTCCATGTAATGTTATCAACTGTAAAACGTAATGTTTTTCTTCTTCTTGTACCTTTCACTTTTAATAAGTTGCTGCCTAACGATTTTGCCCTCCTTTTGCAATTTCAATACCTACAAATATAAAAAATCATAAAACAAATTTTTCACAAAAGGTTTGCGTCCTGAATGTTACCTGATGAATGAAGGGGTTGTTATTCTGTTGGCGTTTTCTTTCTTTGTACACCATCACGTTTAATAATTTTCAAAAAAACGAAAATTTTTCTCACTAATTTAAAATATTTTATATATATTATTTGTTATTTAGTATATTATTTTACTATATTATTTTTTAAAAATCTCTCAGTATACCATAACAACGCGATTCCAACTAAAAAGCAACCCACGAGCAAACATATCGATTACATCGATGACAGGTATCGATTACAGGTAGACAAAAGAAATATAGGAAAATTTCCTATAATCTAACAAATGTGTTTCTTTAAGTTTTGAAAGGATTGAATAATTCTCAGTATGAACTAAAATATTGTTCTATGCCAATTGTTATTCGTATGTATGATAAGCTTTCTATAATAAAGGAAGTCAGAATTATCATTTTATAAGAAATTTTACTAAATTTGAGGAAACTTGGCTTTAGTTTGGTTTTTTTTTATTTTGACGAATGCTTTGTTATGAGTGAATAAAATTTTCTTGTTCAGTAGTAAATTCTTATACCCAATAAAGAAAACAGTATTAGTAAAATTCCATGCCTTATTCTAGTTAATGAACTATTCCTAACTGCTTTCATTTTAGGATTTTTTTTTACTGACACAAGTAAATTTTATTATTTCAAACAAAAATTTAACTTAATGGATATAAAATGGCTAAACTAAATTGGTGAACATTTTTTCCTTTAGTTTCGAATACACTTTTTTCTGGGTGTACCAACCAAAGATTGTAGCCTTATTTTATTGAATTCTTCGTGCAACTATAAAATGCAAAACAATAGAAAGCGGGATTTTATATTGTCGCGAAACTCATGTATTTTGTGTTTGTAAAAATAATTTTCGAGCAGAGAAAAATGTATGCTGGCAATAAGCATTTACATGGTTCTCAAATGCCGCAAATTATAAATGATAGAATTTGAGACCATGGTCGGGAAAATCATGTACCTGACCATTCACATTTTTTACATTTTTCCAGGTAACAAAAGTATTTTTATAGGTTACGTAGAGAAATGTCGAGAACCATTACATGGCCATAAAGACCATGTACATTGTTTTCGTGACCATTTAATTTTTTGCAGCGAAAAGAAGTGGCACGTGGTTTAATGTGAACACAAAAAAGGAAGTGTAATTGAAAAAAAATGTACCTGTGTTGTTCTGCATTTTGCTATATGGTATAATTTATTTTTATTTGCAGCTACATGATGTCTGCGTTTGTACATTTGTTGGGCACGAAGTAAATATGGAATGATTACTTATTGTTGAAATTGAACCAAAATAGAGTGTGTAAAAATATGTGATGTTTGCTTGCACGGCATTATATGTTAAATACAAAAAAAAACAAAGAATTAGTTTATAAAAAATAAAGTTAATTTTGTGTTTTCTTTTCTCAAGTGGCTTCCTTTTTTCGACGACGAAAAAAGTTTTTTCTTAAAGATCAAAACATTTTAGGTTGTGACCATGTTCTTTTAACTGGAAGAAAACCATTTTTGACGAATACCATAACATTTTAGATCGTGACCAATTATCGTTCGATTCAAACAAAATTTTTTTTATCATATACAAACATTTTTAGATGAGGACAATTTTATTTTTCTTAGAACTATGTTCACTGAGCCAACATGGTTGCAGGTGAAAATGTTACGTGGTCGCCGCAAAAAGAACTTCTATCATATTATTTTGCTCTTCGAATATGATTGTGACAATCATTTTTCTTCTCTGCGTGTAGGACACATATCTCATTTATCTAAAATTGTTATTTTCAACACAAAATCAACAAAATATCCCATTACCAAGTAATCCAGGACAATAAGTAATTTCCAAAGACACTTAATATTTTCAAAAATTAGAGAAATTTCTTGAGGGTCAAATCAATTGTCTCTGTTTATCTTAGGCCTCTTACTAGAAAAATGGGAGTCATATAACTTCAATCGGTTCAACTTCGGTTTAACCTATGAACACGGTTTGCCATTTCAACAGCCATTGCACCCAATTTGAATAACTTCTTATGGTGTGATGCGAATTCAGTCTTTTGGATTTGAATATTTTATTTACAATTTTTTTTTGTTAAATTTTGTCTGAAATGTTTGACCCCAAACATTTTCAAAAAAAAACAACAAATAGTTCAGAATATTTTTTTCGACAAAATAATTGAAACCATGTTTACCATTTAATTAACTGTTACAGCGTATTAACACACACACACTCATGTTAAATTATTCCTTAAATAGATGAAAAAGCAATTTATATAAAAATAGAGAACATCTTTGGAAGTGATTTTTAAGTTGTGCTATTAGAACAACTTCCAAATATTTTTCTTCTGGATGTTAAAAGTTTACCTAATACATTAATATTATGTATTTTAAGGCCATTTTCATTTTGCTGTATTAGGCTTTAAACTGTAACTAACAGAAAAGTAATTTGTAAATATTTTCTCTCCGGTTAACTTTTAACTGAAAAATTTTAAAATATTAATGCCCAAATTTTTTGCCAGCCTGATTTAATATTAACGATACAAAAAGCAAAGAAAAACTAAAACAAGGAAAATTTATAATTGGTAAAATTCAGTATATGCTGCAAAGCCTCATTAACAGTTTTTGACAAAGTTTATTTTTATTTTACCCATTTTTTTAACACCAAAGTTTGATTGTAGATGACAGAGAAATACCGGCCAGGCCGATCTTATGTCCGTACACTTGGTTTTAGTCTCCACTTCTCCCTGCAAGCCTTCAAAGCCGAGCTTAAAAACTCAGCTCTTGTCCAATTAACTACGAGTTGTTTTGCAAAGGGAAAATTCAATTGCCTCTAAGCAGATTGGCCTTAAAGGTGAGAATCTACGTCTTTTGCAGTAAGATCATAAACTAATTTTGCCCTTGCACCTTTCTCCATCGCCCATATCCCCGGTCATCCAGAGGGTTGTCCTATATGATTGTCTAAATGTATCCAGGAATTTCAACCTGACTACTAGTATCAGTTGATGTCCCACTTTTATATTTTTTTTATAAAGATAGCAAAAGAATGATCAAACCAACATTTCAAAGCAAAGGTGATACACACAAAAAAAAATTTTTTTTTTTTGATTTCAATCACGAAAATCGCGGATTCAATAATTTTTTTAATTGAAATGTCTTCAATCACGAAAATGATAGTATCAATCACCCATTTTGATTGAAAACCAACACGATTTTCAATTAAAAATTTAATTGACTTTTGTCACGGAATCAATTAATTGTGTGATTGAATCAATTAAAAACGTGATTGATTTTTAACATAAAACTCAATCACAGTTTAATTGAATCAATTAAAATTTTAATTAATTTTTATTTTATTTGCAAAATATTTTATAAATAAATTTACAAAATATAGTTTAAAGGTGCCTAATAACTAGATCATATGCACCTGTCGGTGTTTAAGCATATACTGTTTGTTACAAAAGAAAACTAAACTATTCAGTTGTCGTAAATAAGAAGAAAGAGAAAAAAGAATAGGTAATAAAATATATTTAATATTTTATTATTTTTTGAATTATGCAATAGACAAATAAATTTGGTTCCTGTCATTTGTGTTCTGTTCTAACATAACTTACACATGCGATTTTATGATTGTGACAATCATTTTTCTTCTCTGCGTGTAGGACACATATCTCATTTATCTAAATTGTTATTTCAACACAAAATCAACAAAATATCCCATTACCAAGTAATCCAGGACAATAAGTAATTTCCAAAGACACTTAATATTTTCAAAATTAGAGAAATTTCTTGAGGGTCAAATCAATTGTCTCTGTTTACTTAGGCCTCTTACTAGAAAATGGGAGTCATATAACTTCATCGGTTCAACTTCGGTTTAACCTATGAACACGGTTTGCCATTTCAACAGCCATTGCACCCAATTTGAATAACTTCTTATGGTGTGATGCGAATTCAGTCTTTTGGATTTGAATATTTTATTTTACAATTTTTTTTTGTATAATTTCTGTCTGAAATGTTTGACCCCAAACATTTTCAAAAAACCACAATAGTTCAGAATATTTTTTCGACAAAATAATTGAAACATGTTTACCATTTAATTAACTGTTACAGCGTATTAACAACACACACACTCATGTTAAATTATTCCTTAAATAGATGAAAAAGCAATTTATATAAAAATAGAGAACATCTTTGGAAGTGATTTTTAAGTTGTGCTATTAGAACAACTTCCAAATATTTTTCCTGGGATGTTTAAAAGTTTACCTAATACATTAATATATGTATTTTAAGGCCATTTTCATTTTGCTGTATTAGGCTTTAACTGTCAACTAACAGAAAGTAATTTGTAAATATTTTCTCTCCGGTTAACTTTAACTGAAAATTTTAAATATTAATGCCCAAATTTTTTGCCAGCTGATTTAATATTAACGATACAAAAGCAAGAAAACTAAACAAGGAAAATTTATATGGTAAAATTCAGTATATGCTGCAAAGCCTCATTAACAGTTTGACAAAGTTTTATTTTTATTTTACCCATTTTTTTACAACCCAAGTTTGATTGTAGATGACAGAGAATACGGCCAGGCCGATCTTATGTCCGTACACTTGGTTTTAGTCTCCACTTCTCCCTGCAAGCCTTCAAGCCGAGCTTAAAACTCAGCTTCTTGTCCAATTAACTACGAGTTGTTTTGCAAAGGGAAATTCAATGCCGTCTAAGCAGATGGCCTTAAAGGTGAGAATCTACGTCTTTTGCAGTAAGATCATAACTAATTTTGCCCTTGCACCTTTCTCCATCGCCCATATCCCGGTCATCCAGAGGGTTGTCTATATGATTTGTCTAAATGTATCCAGGAATTTCAACCTGACTACTAGTATCAGTTGATGTCCCACTTTTATATTTTTTTTATAAAGATAGCAAAAGAATGATCAAACCAACATAATTATTTATAGTCAAATGCCGAATAAAAACAATTAAAAATTATTGATATTTGTTACTTTTCAATTAAAAATATAATTGATTCAATCAATTTGTTAATCAATTCGGAAATAATTTTCAATTACAAACGTGATTGAAAATTTTTCCGTTTCCAATTACACATGTGATTGATCCAATCACCTTTGTGATTGAAATTGAATAATTTTGAGCAATGGAAAGAGCGAAAAGAGAACAAGAGAATGGGTATTTATTCAACAATGTATGATGGAGAGATCAGTCTGTGGAAGTAACTCGTAACGAACGGTTGGTTTTTGTTTTTCGCGTAAATTGAAAAACGTGATTGGCGACATTCTCTCTGCAGCATTCAAAATGTGTGCATAAATATTTTGAACGCAACAACAAATGGCCACGTGGTAAAGGTTTGAAAAAAATATATGAGAGAACGCATTGAAATTACGGCTGTTGTTTGTGGGTATTGTAAAATGGAAAACAATCTACGTTTATAAGAGGTAAAATACGTTTTCCATTGAAGCGTGTTTAATTAAACGGACTAAAATAATATATTTTTGTATACCTTTTAGCTTAATTCTAAATCGGGCTTTTAAGGTCTCTAAATATGCAAATAAAAAGACTTCCAACTTCTTCTGGGATGAATTTTATTGAAATCTGGCAACGATAGAAATAACAAAAAGGGGGACAAATTACATCTATGTGGAGTACCATAAGTCAATCTCTAAACTTACATTTTTTATTAATTTCTTTTAGTGACCAATTTTAATTCGTGAAATTGACCAATCAATCCCATCAACTCCATCCTTTTATCAAATATATAAGAATATGTTTGCAATCAAAAAGTGGGTACAGTATTGATCTTTTAAAATGATAATTTTTTTTTACTCCTAGTTTTCTTAAAACCAAGAGCGGTATGAGTTTGTTGGAAGATTCACTTTGAAGTTGCGAAGTAGCGTTGGCATTAAATTGCATTTTTGTTTTACCTGCCTTTTTAAGTTTGAACCAAGTAGAGAGCAGTATATCTGATATATAAACTAATGAGCTGAAATTATGTGATCATGGTAAAAAGATTCTTCCTTTTGGGATTTTAAAAATATGAAAATATCCGAAAATAATAAAAAAATGTATTTTCCGATTTTATATTTTTGCATATGAAATTTGCAAAGTATCATCATCATAATACAAAATATTACATTGCTTTCACGCATTATTTTTGTCTTTGATTGGTTCAAATTTATTGTAGGCAGATTTCTCAATTTGTAGGGAATTTTGGAAAGGAATTGTGTACTAAAATAAATTACGCGCAGATCCTTAAATACAGCCTTTTATAATGTCATTGGCTAACATCTATTGTCTTTAGACATTTCTTGGTGGCAAACAGCGGCTGTAACAACGGTGTTGCGTTGTGCGCGAGCTTTCCTGTGGTCGGAAAATAAAAATGTAAGCGATCTAGTTTCGTAGTCTCAAAGTAACTGCCGATGTGGCCATAACGTATGTGGATTAGCAGCCTCTGGACAGAACACCTTCGTTTCGAAAATAAAAAAAAGTTTTGAAAACTCTAATATTCGCAAACAGTGAGGCGTGGTATAATAGATTAATAAGATATATAGATTTTTTCTATTATGTGATGGCTGGCAAATTGAAATGGAACAAGTGGGGTTCGGAGTATATTCAAATCTGGAAATTCGAATAGCGAAAAGATTAGCTCTAAGTTCACTGTAGTGTTCAGGCTGAAATAGGGGCAATAAGAGAGGTGGTGAATGGGGTGAGAAGTTAATGTATCCAACAAATATTGGCATTAATATATACCAGACAGTCATACCTTGCAAGAAAATCCTTGGACTCTGTGTCCATTACTCGAAAACGGCCATTTAGACTGGCCGCCAATCTCTCAACGAGACGGCTGTGAGGCAGTACAATATTCACCTAATATGGGTGGCCTGGTCATAGGTAACAAGCCGCGGGACGGTGAAGGCAAGATGTGGTTAGCAAGGCTAGGAACTACCTTACATATTCCAGGGGAACTAGAATCTGTTGGTATGCCTCTGGCCACCTGCAAGCTCTTACTACGTGAGAAGGCTGTTATGATGGCCAATATTCGATGGGAAATTGCAAGGGTTGTAACGACACCAAGCAAATATGGCCCCATTTAAACTTAAACCGCACACTAGATATGCTAGTGTTCTCAAGACGTCAGATAGCACTCCTGATATCTGCTATAACGGGTCGCTGCCTGATAGGCGAATTTGCAAAAACTATAGGTGCGAAGTATAATGACTATTGTATAAGCTGTCATGATGAGAGGAAAAGGAATCAATTAAACACCTCTTGTGTGAGTGTCCTGCTTTTTGTGTAAGGCGTAAGCGAATTTTAGGAGCATGACCTGGAAAACGTTAACTTAAGCAGTTTGTTAATGTTTTTGGAGCAATCTGGTTGGTTCCACAAAAGTAAATAATAGAGAAGGTTCAGTGGTTAAGACTAGAAGTGCCCATATGTAATAGGTACTTTTAGTTAAATGTGGTATCACAATGGACTGAATAGTCTTGAGCCTGAAATTAATCGGGCTGCCACTTTAAACCTAACCTTAACCTAACCTAATACACCTTTTTATGTTAACAGACTACAACTGAACTTGAATATTCTATGCAGGTAATATTTAACAAAATCAAGTTTTAATTGAACAAAATTAAATTCGAATTATTCTGTTT
>PGFW01008096.1:0-19485 GCA_003123925.1 Haematobia irritans | reverse complement strand
TCGATAAGGACTATGTTAGCATGTCGGCACACTATGTGTTGCACTCTAGACTAGATTATGATTTCCAGTTATTCTAGATGTAAGTTTTATTAGATAACAGAAATTTAGTTATTTATTGAATTCCAAGCCCAGAAACCAGTAGGTTTTTTATTTGAGATTTCAAATGTAGCTCATTGCAAATGTTGTCAATGACAATTAATTGTAACAATACTTGTACAGTCTCATCAAAAAGAGTGACTTGCTACTGAGCCCTCTCAGATCTCGCTTATAGCCTCTCAGATTTAATCTTGTAAGCAGTCCCAATCCTCCGGATCCGGGGGGGAAAGTCTCCCCTGATAAAGAGCTTACTGCAGAATTTTCTCATATATTTAAGTCCGTAGACCAGCCATGGCTTGAGTGAGAATGATGTCAAGTGCACCGTGTGTATATTTGTCTTTGTATTCTGGTATCATCTATTGGACTTATACCTATTTTCAATCAGCTTTCCTTCACACGTTAACTATAATTTTTCCATTTTAATGGTTTGCTCTACGTTGACCTTGACTGTTGGACATATCTTTAGATTTTTCAACCTGTATAACTGCGCCCGTGGTGCAATGGTGTAGCATTGCCCGCCTTGCATACACAAGGTCGTCGGTTCGATTCCTGCCTTCGCACCGAACACAACAAGTTTTAGCGGTGATTATCCACTCTCAGTTAATGCTGGTGTACATTTCTGAGGATTTCCACGCTCTCTAAGTGGTTTCAGACTCGCAATTTGGAAACGCCGTTTGACTCAGGCTATAAATAAGCAGTCCCTTGCATTGAGCTTTAACATGGATTATCGGCCCAAGCACCACAGTGATAAGAGAGCAGTTCCACCAATGTGGTATCACAATGGACTGAATAGTCCTAAAGTGAGCCTGAATCAATCTGGCCCGCCACCTAACTCTAACCTGAACTCCTAATTGCCGCCTCATTCATCTGTGAAGTACATTCTGAATTGTTGTTATGGAGAATCTAATAAAAACTATTTGAGGTAAATGTGATACGGTCATAATTGGTCAAGGGAAAACGCGGTGTAAACTCGCGTTGAAATCGTCTTATTTAAAAAATCAAATTAAAATTTCTTTTTCAAAGCTTCATATTATAAAATTCAGGAAACTAATATTCAGTTAGGCCTTTTCGCTTTTCCAAATCCGAATTGCCGGGGCCTCACGCTTGACACGCTGAAATCAGATTTGTGTACAGCCCCACCTTGTGCACCTTCTTCGCCGCACAGAAAGCCAGTTCCTTTGAACTGCGCTCGTCCTTAGCATATTTGTTGCCTCTCTCCTTAGGTTCCGCTTGAACAAACCCAGTATTCTCACTTGCGCGGACTCTCTGGCGTGTGGACGGGTGTCGTCCTTGCGAACCACCTGCACTGTGTTGTGCATCTACCCACTTCATGGCCTTATTTATCCGTCCAATGGCAAGTATGCAAATCCAGGCCAAAACATTCCGAACAAACCGTGATTTCTTTCAGGAAAGGCAGCAGGACGTTTCTATTCAACACCCACTCTTCACGTAAATTTCTGGTTGACAGCTCCCGGAGCTTATTGAAAATCGCTGCTTTTCAAGCCACAGGTTACAGAATGCTTGCCAAAACCAGAATTTCTTTGCGAACTTTGACCAGTTTTATGTTGCTTGAAAATATCTGCCTACCTTTCCCGCTTCCTTTAGCCGTTATTAAAACTCCGTTGTCCCGGAAGCTGCTTGTAGTCGGCTTTGGACTAGTTTTTCGGTCCATTAGCCATCGCAGTTTCAAACTTCTCAGGCATGCTCGTCGTGCTACAGCTCCGGCGTCGATCAAAGCTTAGCTTTGGCCGTCTGTATTTTGTTTATCTATTCCGATTATGCAGTCACTAGCCTTCTTGTAAGTCGATAGTCGCTCGTTTTTTGGCTCGATGCGACGGCTTGTAATCGATGCACCCAGCTGATTTCGGCCATCTCGGAGAGAGAGGTTAAGAGTTTCGCTTAAAATACGACGGCTACTCTCTGTCGTCTTCAGCGGCTTCCAGCTTCTTCGACTTTCCCCCATCCAGACTCCTGGCTGTCGACAAAACGTGTCCCCAAACACTTAATACATTTGTAACGTGATTTGGCAACTTCTTTAGCGATTTGCCAGCTTTTGGTCGAGTAGCTCTGCATTTTCGCCGATGCGCGAGCAAAATTTAGATACCTCTCTTCTTCTTGTGTACGCCATTTGACAACTGAAGAGTGAATTCCAAAATCAAAATAGGAGCCAAACATTCTACACACACAAATCATGTCAAAATGAGGGAGTGTTTCAGGTTTTTTAAAATGCAAAATTGAAAGAAATACTTTCAAGTTATATTGACCAAATTTTGGGACCGTATCACCCTCTTAATCAACCAAGTTAAAACAAAAAAGCGTAAGTATTTGTACGGTTGTACAAATGAGCCGCCCTTGATTTATATCTATAACTTCATTTTTTAGTTGCTATGAGTCCACCTTATCCTTTGACATATATTCTCATTAAGAAGATAATATGTCAAACACAAGTCATACGATTCACCTTGCACATGAAATATAACTCATCCACAACACTTATTCTCTTGAAAGAACTCATCCTACAAAAAAAAGGAGCAACATCATTAAAGCTTCCGTATAATAAAACTGTCCAATATGCGATGAAAATGTATTTTTCTTCATTTCTACGAAGAACCTTCACTATTCACTACCACCATCCATAGTTTTTATCTTATCTCTTAGATATGACTTCGTATTCGATTTTTTAACGCCCTATGTCGTTCGATTTCGGGAGCACAGATATAGGGTCGATTATGTCATCCCAAAGTCAAAGATAAAATTATCTGACTGGGATCACTTCTTACTTGAAACTAATGTCTTCGTGCACTTTTATATTGATCTTGCACGATTCTGCGGGCTGAGAACGAGGTTACAACTAAATCAGAATTTCCTGTTCGCGATCCCAGATGATAATAAAACTCAGTAATAATCCTTTTGAGCTCTTTGTTATCCGTCCTCCTGATGGCCATCCGATTAAATTTCCGATTGAGTATTAGGATTTGCCACAAAAGTCTATTTTAATTGGGATATTTTTTTGCTTCATATGACACGTCAAAAGTGTTCTTCCCACTTATAAATCGTCAGTTTCTAAGCCAAATTCCTAGCATAAAAACACTCCTCTCTTACCTTTCACGCTTCAATAATAACAAATAATACATCTTTCGCTTTATGTTGGATGTCGTTTCGTGTGTGAGTCGATCCATCTGAAATCTTCATATCCGTATCTCAGTACACTTTTTCTAGGCACAAGTTAGCACTCCCTCTCTATATATGTTGAGCATCCATATGTTCTGCTCCACTATATAGTTTCGAACTAATGTGCACTAAACTCATTGGCCTTCCTCAGAAACGACACGCCTTCTCAGTACCTCTGGCTTTCGATATCACGATAAGTAAGGCGATTGCTCATGGGCGCTTGCAGTTTTAATCTAGTACATTAGACACTCGGTTCAAACGTGACACACGCCAAAACTTACTCTCCAAATGCTCAAGTTATTATGTGGTTTCTTGTATAGTTTGAACTGTTAGACAAAAATTCAGTCAGGTGCATCGATGCAACTTAAACTGCAGGCTTAAAGCAATCAGCGAAATCTCGGTGAAAAAATGTTTGTTACTACCTATGTGATTCAAGTGAAGCCACCGTCGGTGCACATGGTTAGTCATGCCCGCCTTCATACACAAAAGGTCGTTGGTTCGATCTTACTACGACACCGAACACTTAAAAAGTTTTTCACGGCTGATATCTCATTTTCTGAGGTTTTCAAAGCTTCTCTAAGTAGGTTTCACTGGAATTGTGGAAGACGCCCGTTCGTGTCTCGCTATATAAATGGGAGGTCCTAGTCAATTGCAGTTACATGGACGGGCCAGCACTTCAGTGTATAAGAGACGAAGTTCACACTGAGTATATCACAATTGGACCAAGTAGTTCTAGAGTGACCTGATCTACATCGGGTGCCACCTAACCTAATACTAAGGTTTCGTCCTCCACTTCAATCACGGATATTACTCCCCTATCTCAATCACTGGATTTGGGGATATTAAGCTCTGTAGTTCAAACGACTCTGACATTTTTGCGTCTGTGCTTATCCTTTTTGCTTCTCTGCTCGCCTCTAGAGAGCCACCTGGCAGGCAATGGTTTAGCATTGCCCGCCTTGCCCATGCCACAAGGTCGTGGGTTCGATTCCTCTTGCGATCCGAACACCAAAAAGTTTTTCTCAAGCAGAAGTGAATTAACCCAAGCTTCAGCAATGCTGGCTGACATTTCGAGGCGTTTCAAAATTTTCTCTAAGTGGTTTCACGCAATCGGTGAACGCCGTACGGACTTCGGCTATAAAAAGGAGGTCCCTGTCATTCTAGGCTTGTAATACGTGGAATGACGGCAGCACTCAGTGATAAAAGGACGCAAGTTCACCAATGTGGTATCACAATGGACTGAATAGTCTAAGTGCGGCCTGAACATCGGGCTGCCACCTAACCTAACCAACCTAGTGTGATTCAATCTCAGCCTAGAAAATATATTTTTTTAATAATTACACTTTTATTACAACTGAGTGATTAAATCATTAGTAATTTATTAGATAATTTTAAAATATACTACTAGTGAAGTTAAGCTAGTATTAAAATATATATTAGTTGCAGAAACATAGTACATCTAACTACACTCTTTAATTTACACGTTAACTTCATTAGCTGATGAGTCATTGGTGTATTCGATTTGATTCTTCTTCCAAATTGTAAAACTGGTGAAGATTCTTTTATAGTTCAATTTTGAATGATGCTTGAAGCTTAGGGACCATGGGTGTATTCTGCATGGCAGAGAATTCATCTGCTTATAGTTCGCCACTGCCTATAATCACTATGTAAATTCACTGTTTGCGTCAACAATAGCTACGATATATCAAGTTTGAGCTTCTGTATGGTATCTATGCTTCTTGCAGTACAGCCCCGACAGCTGTTACCATCAACTCCATATTGGTTTTATTACTTGGTTGTATATAAGCGCTTTTATTTTCAATGATATTCCTGTTTTCGACAAACATCAGCTACAATATGTCACGTCAAATTGTAGCTTTAGTTCTTTTATTATTCTTTTTCTTCACGGTTTCCTTCCATCTTATTTTAGCAGCCAGTGTATGTCCAAGCATTAGCGGGGTTGTCGAATGGAAACTATTGAACATTAGATACATGAATACATTTGGTGTCTTTGCAGAAAATACTTAGATTTGTTTTCATTTATGTTCATCCTCCATTTATTTATCCACATAACATGATAGTGCGATAAATGTAGTTGGAGCTTTTGGTAGTTCCCTTCCTGTTTTTAGCTACGCAAAAACTGTCATCAGGCAAACGTCTGCAATGTTGCTTCAGAGGATTAATATGATGTCACCTAGTAAAAGGGTGGCTTAAAAATCAAAGGCCGATCGTGTGATATTTGAATAAACACAATCTATTTAGGAATTTGTTTTTTTATTATGATATATTGAGTATTACCCCACTCTGAGGCATAATGGAGAATCTATGCCGTTAATGTGCCGAATTATCTCATCTTTAGCTCTTGCAATATGTTGGCTGGTGTTTATCGACCGTACACCTCTTTCTTTCAAATTAACCCCAAAGAAAAAAGGTCTAACGGTGTCAAATCACATTGATCTGCGGCAATGACATCTGCCATTACGTGATCGATAACACGGCCATTTGGAATTGTTCGCGCAACAAGAAGCCAATTTTTCGTAGCTGTTGGCAAGTGCACCTCCTGCTGAAACGCACATATTAGCTCTACATCCATATCTTCCAATTTTCGGGCGCCATAAAAAAGTTCGGTTTATCATCTTACGATAGCGAACACCATTCACAGAAACTGCTCTGCACGCTCATTTTGCGAAAAAACTACGCCGAATTACGCTATCCTAAACAAATATATGCCTCTGCGTTTTATTAGGGTCTTCTTAGGAAATAATATCATAAAACACAACGACACACAAGGCACTGATAAAAGAGACCACCCTAAGACAACCTGATGCACTTAACATACGTTATCTCCAGTGGATAATGGCTAAAGTGCCCTTCATAATAGTTTTAGGTACAGAATTTATTATCAGCGAAATATCAACGACGGTGATATTCCATGTTAAAAGCATATTTAGGCTTCCAGGCTACGGAAGGTACCAGCATCCACTAACTCCGTTCCAGGTTTCATTAAAACAATGGAGAGCAATTGAACAACGTCCAGTGAGGGAACGCTTGAGGTACTATTGGACAAACATTTTCCTGTGTATAAGAGACAGAAATCAGACGGTTGAACCATGTTCTGACGGTGCTACAGAGGCTCAGTAGTTATTTCCTATCGAAGAAATTGTATCGGAATCTAAAATAAAAAGGGCTTTAAATAGTTTTGGACCATTCAATTTCCCCGGATCTGATGGAATTACTCCAGCGGAGTTACAAGGAGTGATTGACAAAATTATCTCGTGGTTGTCGGTGACATATATAAAGGATGTATCAACTTAGCACTGTCTCTTATATTCCAGAAAAGTGGAGGAAACCAAAAGTCGTTCTCATAATCCCGGGGAGGGGGGTGTGTGTGGGTTGTTTGGCGATTATATATAGGATGCTACAACATACAAGTTTCCACTGAATCCGAGTGGCGAAGGATTTCCGACCAATCAGCTTATCCTCATTCCTACTTAAGACTCTGGAGAGGATGATAGAATTTATCTTAGAACTAGCTCGATTCAAGTTTGCTCTCGAAACGACATGCATCTGAAAGGCAAGGTCCTACTAGACGCTTTGCATGTAAACCAGAGGCACTCCCAAGGAGGAGTTCTATCACCTCTTCTTTGGAATTTGCTATAAACAACCTTCTGGTTTCCTAGAAAAAGAAAGGATAAAAGTGGTGGCATACGACGATGATTGGCCTAGCAGTCAGGGAAAATTCCATCCACAATCAAAGAGTATTATACAGAGGGACCTCCGGATATAGAAAAATGGGCCGAAAAGAGTAATGGCTGTTAAAACGAACCTTAAATAGGTTTATTTGAATAATCCATTCCTTAAGGAGGTAAAATTTTGAAATTTTCCCCCTTTTTTTGGGTTGAAGTTGTTGCCCAAAATGCCTTTGGAACCAGGAAAGCCTGAAAATTTTTAAGCCTTAATATTACGGAAAGGGGCCGGAGGAAACCACGGCCAAGATTTTGTAAACTTCGGTTTGTAAAAACGGCAAAAAAAATAGAAAAAAAATGGGAGACCTAAAAACGAAAAAATTGTCACGGCCAGTTGTTACTTTATAAAGCTAATATTTGTGTTTGGTAAGTTCTGGTTGGGGGCCGGACTTCAAGCAGCCGACAAGTTTAAGATTAAGTCAACGTTTTGGCGGATGCCCTTTGTGGGTTTAATCTCCAGGCGGCAAAATTCCAGTTAAAGAAACAGGAACAGAAAAATTTTCCCTTTAAATGTCATGGCTTGCAATACTATATGCAATTATGAATTTTTTAGGGGGCACGATTTCGTTGCAAACAAAACGACTGTTTCGGTTTGAAATCTTAAGACCAAATCTTCTAGGACACAGAAAAATTTAATTCGGGCTAATGCTTCTTGCGAAAGGAAAACCAATTTTTTAAAGTTAAAAACAAGTAAATATTACGCAGTCCAGTAACGCCGGGCCGAAATTCTAAAAATACCACCACCATGAAATCAAAACATTAAGGGTTTTTCCTTTGGAAAAATTTCAGGTGTTTTTGAGGAACAAAAATCAATAGCCCAAGAAAACAGTTTTTTTCCAAAACCAGTTACACTACCCGAAATTATAAATTTAAAAAAATTTTACCTATTGAAGACTTTCAGATTTCTTGATTACAGAACCATTTTTTGTTTTTGAATTTTTAGGAGGGAAATAAATTACAAAATCTTTTTTTAAGTTGTGGTAGATTATAAATAACGCTTTGAAATTTTTGAAAAATCATAAATCTGGTAGATTTTCCACCGAAAGAAGGTAAATCTGGGAAATTTTTTACATTGAACTTTCAAGCAATTTTCATGAATCAGTGCAACCTTTTCTATACCCTTCAAAAGAAGTGAAATGGTTCTTTTTTGGAGCATTATCAAATGGACCCCGGTTTAACTTTAACGA
Organism: Haematobia irritans; assembly: GCA_003123925.1. Taxonomy (NCBI): domain Eukaryota; kingdom Metazoa; phylum Arthropoda; class Insecta; order Diptera; family Muscidae; genus Haematobia; species Haematobia irritans. Next base: position 11,288 of record PGFW01008096.1, on the reverse strand, counting down.
ATAACCGTTTGGTTTGAAGCCTTAATGCATAATATTTTAAACAATTTTCCAGGGCAAATCGGATAAAATAAACTTAGGTTCTACGCAAGTGTAACATTAAATCGGGAGATCGGTTTATGGGGGCTATACCAAAATCTGGACCGTTTATGCCATCCGTTTTTCGGACAACCTCTTAGAGCCACAATACCTCTTAGATCCAAATTCAAAGGGCCAATTTGGATTTAAAAAAACCTACGGGTTTTCTATAAGCCCAGACCTCCCAAAGCGAGATGTTTTCGGTTTTTAAAGTTATTGGACTATAATCAAAAAACCTTGGGGCCCGTACAGCCCATTTTCCGGGAAAACTTTTTTCCTGCCCCTGCCCCAAGACAAACAGAACCAAGTTTTTTTTTCGGCAAAAATTCAACAAGAATTCTTCAACTTTGAAAGACAGAAGCGTGGGAAAATTGAAACCAACAGGCCAAGACAAAAACAGCAGAAACACACTAATAGAAAAGGTTTTTTCCGTTATATTAACAAATGGTGTCGTTTTAAAAGTTCAAGCAATTAAACAAATCCGTTAATACAACGAGTTTTCCGTTAAATATAAACGAATTCTGCAATCAAACGTAACGTTTTTCGTTATATTAAACGATATTTTCATTGGTTTGATTAATGAAAAATTTTCCGTTTAAATTTCATGCAATTCAATTGGGCTTGACTTTTTTTATGAAATGTTTCTTTTGTTTGCCAGACAGACCGGGAACATGTTTTTTATAACTCTGAATCTCCCTGGATCAAGTATATATACCCTTTTATAGTCAGGAAATCGAAATAATGGTCGAAATGGTTGTTTTAAAAAACGGAAATGGACAAAACTTATTATACCCCCGTCCACCTTCTATTGTGGTGGGGTTTTTATAATGGGAAAAAAAAAATTTTTTTAAAAAAATCGAAAGCCCAAAAAAGTTATTTATGATTAATCGGTCGATTAGATTGTATTTAAAAAAAAACAAAAAATTCATACGGTAAACGCCATTAAATTGAAAAAAAGGCTTGTAAGCCCAATGATTAAACAGACAGACCGGGGTATGGTTTATATCGGACCAAATTTTGTTCATTTTCCAAACTGAAAATTCAAGAATTATTGTTTTAACCTTGGTATAAGTGAATGTGGTTACAAGAGGAAATGACCAAACATTAATACCCGAACGTATCCCCGTGTGTATACCTTTCCACCAGCTCTGTTTTGGCAGCTTTTAAAGTGTTTAGGTCCTAGTAACAGGTTGGGCTTGGATAGTCCGCTAAAACAAAGAAAAAACACATATTTTGTTTTAAAAATTTCGTTTTTATTCTTCAACATAGTTCCTTCAGAAGCCGGATACAAACGATTTTATAACGACCCTTTCCCCAAATTTATTTTGGTATTCAATTTTTGTAGTAAACTCTTCCGGTTTTTTTGGCCCTCAAAAAAATAAGGCCCTTCAATTTTGGCGATCCATACTCTTCAATTGGCAGCAAATTTTTTTTTTAACGTTGCCGGGAGCATAACTTTTTTTTGGAGGGTTGAGAACACAAGAAAATCCGCTTGGCAATATTCTGAGAAAAATACGGTTGGGTGGGCAAGCAAATTTCGAAAGCCCAATTTCCAATGAATTTTTTGCCAATCGGTTTCTTGCAATTGACTTTGTTGGGCAAAGGTCCCGGTGGATCCTTGGTTGGACAAAAAATTTTTCATTCTCATATGGGGCCGTTTTTGACGCCGATTTTTCCGACCTTTCCAAAAAACGCTCCAAAAAATAAACGCCAAATAATAAATAAGTAACTTGTTTAAAAAATGGGGGTTTTTTTTCCCCCCTTCCTTCAAAAAAATCCGATTAAAAAATATTCCCATGCGCATCCCCAAAAAAAAGGCCATTTTAACTTTGCCAGCGGACCTTTTTTTTTGAAGTCTTTTTCACGCTTTCCGGAGAAAACGTTTCAACCGGGTCGCCTTTCCACACCCCAAAGCCAAGTGGGTCGATGAAAGTTTTTAAATGATTGGAGCCATGTTTCAGCCTTTCACATATCGATGGAAACTCGGGGTGTATACGAAGTTTTAAAACAGCTTGCCAACACCTGCTCAGAATCATCAACACGTTGGTTTTTTTGGGTCAAGTTGAAAGCCTTTACGGCACCATTTTGCCACAGAGCTTCGGCATAATCCCAAATATTGATGAATGGAAATTATGCCAAAAACGTTTCTTTGGATATCTTTAAGCACTTTCCAAAATCATTTTGGTGGGATTTTTTTGAATGTTTTTGTCGGTACCACCTATTTTCGGGGCGTTCCACTGCGGTTTCCAACCGCCTCCGTGGCTCATTCACACGTCTTGATTTTTCGCATAACCATCAATATTGTTTGATCTCCGAAGAAAGTTCCGCAAAAACTATTATCAAAGCCCCAAGTTTTTGTTTCACCGGTATTTTTTCCCTTCCAAAACGTATTTTATCAACCCACACGAAATTCCTTTTTTAATTTTTCACAATACAAAGTTGCTTTATAAAAGACGCTTCTAATTCAAAACTAATATTAATTGATAACAGACGTCCAATTTTGACAAAATCATTTATGGGTAAAGTCCTTACTAATAAAATAAATGGCATTTTAAACTAAGCGACGGCCAATCTTAATTGTGTCAGGAACGGAAGGACTTATTCAAGCCAACTGTTATGTAGAAGAGTATATTCAATTGTTTTCCAAAATCGGTTCAGTTTGTTAATATATGGAATATGGGGTATAACTTTACAATAATATCTCCAACAAGTTTTAAAAAGGAACTTAACCGATGTATCAAAATCAGGGGTTGGTCAATTAGATTGGCCCAGGATTTTGTGAAATAGTTCCCGGCCCCCGAGTTTAAAACATTTTCCTATGTTTTTGTACTGGGAAAAAGGTAAAATTGGTGGAAAGAATTTTTTATATACCATTCAACATTTTCCTAATTTTGAAAATATCTTGTATTTTCTCAAAACTTCGCTTTGTATCAAGTATTCCTCCTTCTTCTCCTGGTCTTGTTTTCTTTCTTGGTTCAATTAGTTCCGATAAATTTCAAACAACAATTAAAGATTCCTGGTGGGAGAAAACCACAATTTTTTCATTATCTTATTACAAAACCCACCATTGAGAAAAGAAGCATCAATTTTAAAAGTCAACATTTCATTGGAAAGGTCCTATTGTTAACATGACATACTTAACCTCTATTCAACTTCTCAAATTTATGAAAAACACATTTTAATTTAAAATAATTTAAGTGTGACAATTAAGATGCCGCATATATAAGGTGTGAGTTGTTGGTTACTTTCTAATACGATATTTTAAATTATGTGTTATGTTTTTCCGTTTTTTGTTATTATGTTTGTATTCAACGTTTGTTGAAGTATCGATTTGATTAATTGCCCCGTTTATACATTTAAAATCTACATTCAACCAGAATTAATTCATATATGAACAGTACCAAGGGCGTCCGTTAACAATTGGCGAATACTGAATTCAAAATTTGTGGAATTAAATTTCTAATTGCCACTTCATTGGGAATCGGTTTTTGCCATATAAAATCCAAGCACATGATAGTGATTATCCAATCTTAACAATTATGAAAAAGATTATAAAGGTGGAAATTAGGAATATTGTTGGAAACAAATAATCCATGTATACTTTTCAAATATATGCAATAGAGAAAGATCCCTATAAATTCACAACCAAGGGTAATCGGTATTAAATAAAAATTTAATAAAAATAACAATCTTTAATACAAATGACAACGCTATCTGGAAATACATTTTTTAATTTTTTTAATGGATTTCGTTCTTAATATTTTTCAATTTAGCCCATGCCATTATTTCAAAATGTTTATTTCCAACAAATGAGTGAATTTCCGTGAAATATTAAAGTTATACACTCCATCAAATTTATCTCATTCCATGTATCACAACGTACTTAAGTAGATTCCAGTTTATTTGATCATCGGCCTCACTGTCGATAATCACCAAGCTGTTACCATCACTATACTCCACTGCCGGTGATGGGTGTTACAAGCGTTCTTTCGTTACATCATTGTATTGACTTGGGAAAAGAAATCAGACTTTAATTGTGCAATAAATTTTTACAAATTGCCAAATAAAATATAAGCTCCTTAGCTCCCTTCATCCGGCTTTATTACTAGAGTTCACACTTTCACTAGAATTTCAAATATTCCAAGCCAAGCCCAAACAAACTCATTTACGACGTATTTAAGTTATATTGTCAGTAAAGGTGTATACTATAGAAGTCATTTGCATAAATTTAATATAAATTCCATTCAGACATCTTTATAATTCATAGAGAAGATTTAAACCAAACTTCCGCTCTCATAACAATAATCCGTTGGAGTTTTAAATCAACAAAACAGACGATTTTTTTCTTTGGTTGATCTCATAGTTCCCACAATATATCTGGCGGAGACATCTTCATCACTTGAAAAGAGTAGAGAATTTTGTGGTTTTGTTTTTAAAATCAAGATCGTTTGAAAAAAAAACAGGTACTTAATTTTAAAGAAAAAAGATAATAAGTAAATTAATACCTTTGTTTCAAAAAATATTAATTTTACTACAAACTAAAAGTATAAAATAACTGTGAAATATTGTTGAAATTGAAGTACAAAACTTCATAAAGATTGGATGAGAATTACTTGGGTTCATTTCATAAAATATATTTAAACACGCACACGAAGGGTTTCATACGTTCTATCCAGCAAAGAACAAATCATTGAAATCGAAAACACCTCAGTTTTCACATGATGTTTATATCTTTGTCGAATCAAAAGTTGAAAAAATTATTTCCCAAAAATCGATATGGAACCACTGAGCGCCGCCTATGGCAATGGTGTGGGCATGGTTACATTTTTTTTCGAGAGAGTATCCCAAAAATTATCCCAACCCGCAAATATTTTATACCCTTCACCACTTACTGTGGTTACAGGTATAATAAGTTTTTTTGTGCATTTGTATGTAACGCCAGAAGGAGTTAATTAATAGACCAACCTTTTCAGCTATACGGATCGGCTTAGAAATAAATTCTGAGTCGGATTTAGCAATGTTCCGCTCCGGTTCTGTCTATCTGTCTGTTGAATGTATTTTTGTGCTGCAAAAAGTACAGCTCGCCAGTTTTAGTCGATTGTCCCTAAAATTTTGGGTATATGTGTCCTGTTTACGGCTTTAAAGACGAAACCCTATTTTGAACAAATCGGTTCAGATTTTAAATTTAGCTGCCATATATATTTTTCTCCGCATCTGCCGTTCATAATTGGCGTGTATTATCAACCGATCTTCCTCAAATTCCGTACATCGAATATTTTATTGAGTCTTCGAAAAACTTGCAAAATATCACGCCAAATCGGTTCAGATTTAAGATGTTTACGCATATAGCTCCATATATAGCTTTCGCCCGCCGATTACACTCATTTGCCACAGCAGGCGCCAATTTTAACTCGATTTAGTTTTGAAATTTTGCACAGGGAGTAGAATTAAGCATTGCTTAGCTATGCGTGCTCCAAATCTTGGTTGAAATCGGCCTTTCAGATTTTAGATATAGCTCCCATATATATGTTTATACCTTCACCACTACTTGTACGCGTACAGCGGTATAATAAGCTTTGTGCCATTGTATATTTAACGCGAAGAAATAGTGGTCCCATCTTTTAGTATACCGATCGGCTTAGAATTTAAATTCTGAGTTCGATTTTAGCGATGTCCGTCGTCTGTCTGCTCTGTCCGTCTGTCCGTCCACCGTTGCTTGTATATGTAATTTTGTGCACAAAGTACAGCCTCGCATATTTAAGTCCGAATTGTCCTCAAATTTGGCATAGGGCCGTTTCTTGGCCGACAGAGACAATCGCTATTGGTTTTTGGGAAAATTATCTGGTTCAGATTTAGGATATGCGCTGACATATACATCTTTCGTCTCCGTTAGCCTCATATGACCCAGAGGGCCAAAGTTTACTACCGATCTTCGTGAAAATTTTTTGCACCAGAGGTAGAATTGACTTTAACCAATGCTTTGGTAAAATTGATTGAAATCGCGTTCAAATTTAGTATAGACACAATGGTGTTTTTGGCATAATGTTCAGGAGTGCGCCGTCCCTTGATTCAGCAATAACCATGTCGTCTGTCCCGTCCCGTCTGTCTGCTGAACACATTTTGTGATCAAAGTCTTATGTCGCAATTTTAAGTCCAATTTCGCCTTCAAATTTTGGCACATTGTTCCCTAATTTGGATCAGAATGAAAACCCTATTGATTCTTTGCGAAGAAATCGGTGCAGATTTAATATAGCTCCCCATATATATCTTTCGCCCGATATGCACTTAATATGGATCAGCAGCCAGCAGTTTTATACCAATTTCCTTTTGAAAATTTTGTACAAACATAAACACTTAGTCGTATAGTCAAGACGCAAAAATTTGATTGAAATCGGGTTCAGACTTAAATAATACCTCCCATATAATCTTCGCCCGATATGACTTATTATGGCCCCAGAAGCCAGATTTTTGGCCGAATTGTGGTTAAAATTTTTGCACTAGGAGTACAATAGTCAGTATAGCTCATGTCGCTGCAAAATTTGAATTTGAAATCGGCTCAGATATTTAGATTATAGCTTCCATATATATCTTTCGCCCGATATGACTAAATATGGTCCTAAAAGCCAGAGGTTTGGCCCAATTTGGTTGAAAATTTTCATAGGAGTAGATTAAGCATTGTAGACTATGCATGCCAAATTTGGCTGAAATTCGATTCAGATTTAGATATAGCTCCCATATATATCTTTCGGCCCGATATGCCTTATATGTCGACCCAGAAGCCCAGAGTTTTATTCCCGATTAGCATGACAGTTCTTTGCACAAGATACAATTGCACGCTCACAAAAATCGCTTTCTGCTAACATTATACTCACCAAACATTATTTTGCTTCAAGCATATACAATTTTTGGCTATTGCCCCAAAACATTTATATGTTTTGCATCTCTTCAATATATTAATTGTTTGGAAAGCATATTCGGTCTAAACAATATATGCTTTGGGTAGTCAATTTTCCAAACATTTTGATTATTTTTGCATCAAATTCAATAATGTTGCTCTTCCAAAAAACAATATGTTATTATGTGAACAGTATTAATATTGTTTGGAAGCAATTTGCCACCCAAAAATATTATATGCTTAATAAAAATTCTCCCAAAAAACCAAATATTGTGCCACAAAAATTTTATTTATTTATTTATATATTTACAATCATAATGAATATTGAAAATAAACACGGTAATATAGGTGCTAACAACATAGGTTTTCGACCTGAATGCTCAAAATTTTGTTTTGCCCCAATTGTATATTCCCCCACATCTTTACTCACTTGCACGAGATTATTTTAGTTCTTAGCCCACCTTTTTCTTGTAATACAAACATCTGCTAAGAAGAAATTATTCAATTGTATGATTTTTTTTATTATTAAAATTTTACCTTGGCCGGACGGGGATTCGAACAGCGGACCAACAGTTTGTAAGGATCAAAGAAGTAGCTGATCAAATTGGCACAAGAGGAAAAATTAAAATTGTTAAATTTGTGCTCAATAACAATTCCAACAACCACCAACTTAATTCCATACTCGCTCCCTGTTAAATAGCACTCCAAGCTACTAAAATCAATATATCTTTATTAGGCTATTTCCTAAATTAATATATGTTTGCATCCAAGCATATTATATTTACAAACATTTTTATGTCCCAAAACATAATATGTTCTAACATATTTAACATATTATTTCCCAAACATGTTATGCCTAGTTTATGAACATTCATATGCTTGCCACTCAAAAAAATATTTGTGTTTAAAATTTGTTTTCCAAACATATAATGTTTATCAGCCAAACAGTTCTTTTTCATCCGTTGTGGTTTTAGCAAAGTCATGTGCCTGCCAAATTGATTTTGAAATCGATTCAGTATTTAGCATAAAGCTTCCATATATATTTTTTTCGCCCGCATATTGGACTTCTAGACCCAGAAGCCAGAGTTTTTGGCCCCAATTTCGGTTGACATTTTGCACTAGGAGCTACAATTAGTAATAATAGTCCTGTTGCTGCCAAATTAGATTGAATATCGGTTCAGATTTAGATATAGCTTCCCATATATATGTTTTTACTGATTTCGACAAAAATAGCTCAAAATACCAACATTTTCCTTCTGCTTAAAAATTGCCACCTGCTTACTCGCAAAAAGCTTGTAAAAATACTCTAATTTTCCTAAAATTCTAATACATATATATCGAGCCGACTAAAAATCCATAAATTAACCTTGCGATAGTTTTCCTTAAAATTGCTTATCAATTTAAATGTTTTCCCATATTTATAACACTTCACCACTACTGTGGTACAGGGATATAATAAGTTTGTGACATTTGTACTGTAACCGCCAAGGAAGGAGTAATTAACTAAGACCAACCTTTTAGTATACGGATCGGCCTTAGAATTAAAATTCTTGAGTTCGATTTAGCGATGTCCGTCTGTCTGCTCTGCCCGTCTGTTGTCTGGTTGATGTATTTTGTGTGCAAAAGTTACAGCTTCGCAGTTTTTAGTCCATTGTCCTAACAAATTTGGTATAGGCGTCCTGTTTTCGCTCCAAAGAACGATTTTTGGTTGAAATCGGTTCAGATTTAGATATAGCTGCCATATATTATTTTATTCACCGATCTGGCTCATAATTGGTGACTCGTATATCAACCGATCTTCCTCAAATTCCCGTACATCAAATATTTTATTGGGTCCTCCTGCAAAAACTATGCAAAAATATCAGCAAATCGGTCAGAATTTAGATATAGCCCTATATATAGCTTCGCCCCGATTTACACTCATTTGCCACAGATGCCAATTTTTTTGCTACGACTTCATTGAAATTTTGCACAGGGAGTTAGATTATAGCCCATTGTTTAGCTATGATTGCCAAATTTTGGTTGAAATCGTTTCAGATTTAGATTAATATCTCCCATATATAGCTTTTCGCCCGATTTACCACTCATATGACCACAGAGCCCATTGTTTGTTCCGATTTAGTTGAAATTTTGCCACAGGGGGGCGGGGAGTAGGAATTAGCATTGTAGCTATGCGCTGCCAATTTGCGTTGACATCGGTTCAGATTAGATTATATATATGTGTTTCTTGATTTCGACAAAAATGGTCAAAAATTACAACATTTTCCTTAGTAAATCGCCACTGCTTAATCAAAAAAGTTTGTAAAAATGATCTCTAATTTTTCCCTAAACTTTCTATAATACATATATATCGAGCGATAACATCATAAATAAACTTTTGCGAAGGTTTCCTTAAAATTGTTTCAGCATTAAATGTTTTCACATATTTTTTACTCATATCGTGTTCCACCCTTAGTGCATTAGCCGACTTTAAAGTTTGAGTCTATAGATTTGTTAGATGTCTATTCACAATCTCTTGTCCAGCATCGAGTGATATTTAAATGTACTGTAATTTGGACAAACCTTTAATATATAGCCCCCAACAATTTAACGGATGTGATATGTATCGAACAAATTAAGACCTGTCAAAAGTGGTGCAGGAGTATAATATAGTACGGCCCCCGCCCGACTTTAGACTTTCCTTTTACTAGTTTTCCCATGAAAGATTTCCCAAGGCTCAAAATGCATAGTTAATAGTTTTATGTATATAAATTTCATTTCAAAAACACAAATAATAAAAAACAACCTCGTATTATCGAATTCTTTAAAAAATTAAGGGACTATTTAAACAAAATCTGTCCCGCGTGGTCAACAGTTTGATGGGTGTTTATACCTTCACCACTACTGTTGGTACAGGGTATAATAAGTTTGCTGCATTTGTATGTAACGCAAGAAGCCGAACAAGCTCTTGAGACCCATCGTTTTTTTAGTATACGATCCGGCTTAGAATTTAAATTTCTGAGTCGATTTAGCGATGTCCCGTCTGTCATGTTTTTTTCCCCCTCTACCTGTATAATTGTAATTTTGTGGCAAAGTACAGCTCGCAGTTTTAAAGTCTTGATCGTCCTCAAAATTTGTGCACAGAGGTTTACGTTGCGCTCAAACGACAATCGCCTAGTTGATTTTGAAAAAAATCGCGTTCCAGATTGAATATAGCTGCCATATATAAATTTATCACCGATCTAGGTCATAATTGCACGTATTATAAATCGTATTTTCTCAAAAATTTCTGCCGCCAGCCCAAATTTTAGATATAGCTCCCCATATATGCTATATCTTTTGCTCCGATTTGCACATTTCTATGGCTTCAAAAGCCAGATTATTTATTCTCGATTTGCTTAAAAATTTTGCCACAAGGGCGTACGCATTTAATAGTATTGTTTAATTGTGCATAAATCTTGGTTGAAATCGGCTCACATTTAGTATAGCTCCCATATATATTCTTTCGTCGATTTTGGACTTAATATTGACCGCAACAAGCCCAGAAGTTTTGCCCCTGATTTGCTTAAAATTTTGCACAAGGAGTTATGTTTAAGAGTATCTTCAGCTGTGATAAATTTTTATTAAAATCTGTTCAGATTTAGATATAGCTCCCATATATATCTTTCGCCCGATTTAGACTCATATGGCTCAAAAGCCAGAGCCGTTTAGCCCTTGATTTCCTTCAAATTTGCACAAAGGAGTAACGTTTAATAGTTATCGTTTAAGCGTGTCAAATTCTGGTTCAAATCGGCTCAGATTTTGAGTATAGCTCCCATATAATATCTTTCCGTCGATTGCACTTATATGTAGAATGTTTTCATATTTCAGACCCATTCAATGCGGAGTTTTCTTCCAATTGACTCGATAGATTCCCACAGCAGGAATACATTTAATATGCCCTATTTATGTGTGCCATCTTGATTCTTAATATGGCCCAAAATACCCACATTTTACACAAAATCATGGTGATGACTTAACCCCATATCCTTGTAAAATCGCCACTGCCCTGAGTAGCCAAAAATTGTAAATAGTACATCAAATTGTCTAATATCTCGAATACATATGTATCGCCGATTAAATCATAAATTTGCTCTTTTGTACAATTAGCCATCAAAATTGCTCTAGCGCTTCTATATTCCCATATTTTTTTACTAACACCCATTTAATTTTAATTCTTTACCGCATTTTCGTAGAAGTTACACAAAAATTTCTCAAAATCTGTTTCAGATATAAATATTGTATATGGGAATATACAACCTTTTGATAATAACTCCAAACAAATTTGAATCTCTACTCT
>PGFW01008089.1:20764-33187 GCA_003123925.1 Haematobia irritans | reverse complement strand
CGGTCTTGAGCAGGAATCGAACCCACGACCTTGTGTATGCAAGGCGGCATGCTTACCATTGCCACGGTGGCTCCAAAGTTAAGCTTATACTTGTCTTGTAGAGGTTGCAGGGGAGATAAATTGCAATATGTGTCATCAATCGAAAAGCAACTTTTTGATTTTTTTTACATTCAGGTGAGTATTAGTTCGAGTTTGAGGCCGTTATATTTCAATAAAGTGAAAAACTAAAAAAGCAATAAAGAGTATAACATTTGTTGCAGATGTTCCATATAACTTGTATGGGAATAGCCCAAAGCAAATTCCTTAAAATGGGGAATTATTAAAGAAGAAGTAATCGTGAAAAAATGAGTTTTAGCGGCAACTCCGAACTTACATAATCACCTTAACGGAAAAAAAGTCAAAAGAGTCTGCTTGTTCGGTTGGTGATGAAATATTCGCATTATCCTCCCTGCAACCTTACAGAACCAGAGTATAAGCATTAACTTGGGAGCACCAACGCTGTAGATTCCATTATTTCTTCATGACAATAATATAGCTTTTGTAGGTTTTTCTTATGTTTGCTTTGGGAGGATCCTTTTGTGCGTGGGGCAAAAAGTCAATTTTTGATTTTATGTTGCGAGATTTTTGAAGATTAGGAATTGTCTCTTCGGTTGTCATCATTTGTCCCACGAAAAGAATATGACTGAATACGATTATCACAATGGACTGACTGGTATAAGTAAGCCTGAGTCTTAATCGGGCAACCACTTTAACCTTTAATCTAATACGATGTCGGTATAGGGCTGTCCTCCAAATATTCTACTTCTGTTTCTTTTAATTTTGAGAGTTTTTGAAAGAGAAGAAAGAATATGATCTAAAAATTTTTTTAGTTTTTTCTTTCCCTGTAAAGAAAAATTTTTTTTTTTGTCCAAAAATTTTTTTTTATTTTTCCTATAGGAAAAATTTTTTGTCCAAAATTGTCCATTTTCTTTGAAATTTTGTCTAAATTTTATTTTCTATAGAAATTTTTGTCCAATTTTTTATTTCTACAGAAAAGTTTTGTCAAAAAGTTTATTTCTTTAGAAATTTTTTTCAATTTTTTTCTAAAGGAAATTTTGTCAATTTTTTATTTCTACAGAAAGTTTTGTCAAAAGTTTACTTCTACGAAAATTTTGTCAAAGATTTATTTCTATAGAAAATTTTGTCAAACATTTTTATATTTATTGAAACATTTTCTCAAAAACGTTAATTTCTATAAGAATAAAGTTTGTCAAAATTTTATTTCTCTATGAGAAAAATTTCAATTGTAAAAAGTTTTGTAGAAATTTTGTCTAAATTTGTATTTCTTATAAAAAATTTGTCAACAATTTTTTATTTCTATGGACAAATTTTGTCGCAAATTTATCTATATGTAGAAAATTTTGTAAATTTTCAAACATGTTTAATTTTTATACAGAAAATTTTAAAACTTTAAGAAAAATATGAACTGTGCGGAAAATGTTCATCAAAAGAACACAAAGTAGCGTCAACAATACTCAAAAATACGTAAAATTTTATTTCTATAGATTATTGAAGTACCTTTTGGTCTGAGATGAGTTTTTCTCACAATCTAACAAACCATCAAGAGTTCTACCAACTTACCAAGCAGTAAACAACCATTTTTGGTAGAATTCTACAAACTGTGACAACCGTGATCCCTATTTCAAATTTATTTGGTCCAATTCAGATCTTCGCAGATAGTATACATATACACTTCTTTAAGAAGTTTAATGAAGGAAAATTTTTGTCCAAATTTTATTTAAAAATTTGTCAAAATTTTATTTCAATAGAAAATATTTTTTAAATTTTATTTCTGCTAAGAAAATGTTATTTCTAAACGAAAAATTTTGTCAAAAGATGTTATTCTATAGAAAATTTTGTCAAAATTTTTTTTATTTTATAGAAAATTTTGTCAAAAATTTTATTTCTATAAGAAAATTTTGTCAAAATTTTTATTTCTATAGAAATTTTGTCAAACTTTATATTTATCGAACTTTTAGTCTAAATTATATTTTCCCATAAAAAGATTTTTTCAAAATTTTATTTCTGTTAGGTGAAATTTTGTTTTATTTTTTTTTTTTTTTTTTTTTTTTTTTTTTTTTTTTTTTTTTTTTTTTTTTTTTTCGCAACAAATTTTATTTTCTATACGACATTTTTTCAAAATTTTATTCTATAAAAATTTTTCAAAATTTTATTTCTATAGAAAATTTGTCAAATTTTATTCTACAGCAAAATTTTGTCAATTTTTTTTTGTAAGGAAAATGTCCACAATATTATTTATATAGGAATTTTGTCAAAATTTTACTTCTACAGAAATTTTGTCAACTTGTATGTTCTATAAGCAGAATGTTTGCTCAAAATTTATTTCTATAGAATATTTTGTCCAAATTTTTTTTATCTATAGAAAAATGTTACTGGAAATTTTAGTTAAAGGGAGAATTATCAAATTTTGATTTCTACTAGAAGCACTATAGAAAATTTTCTAAATTTTGTTTTTTTTTTATTTTAAAATTTTTTTTCAAAATTGTATTCCGTAGAGAAATGTTGTCAAATCTTTATTTCTCTATGGAAAATGTTGTAAAAATTTTATTTCTATAAAAATTTTGTCAAAATTTGTTTATTCTAAAGGCAATTTATTTTCTATATTAAATTTTGTTAAATTTTATTTCTATAGAAAATGTTTGTTCAAAAATTTTATTTCTTAGAAAATTTATGAAAATTTCATATTCTATAGAACATGCTTGTCAAGAATTTTATTTCTATATGAAAATTTTTGTCAAATGTGTCTATAGAAACGTTTGTCCATATTTTTATTTCTATACGGAATTTTGCCAAAATTTTATTTCAATAGAAAATTTTGTCAAAATTTTATTTCTATAGAAAATTTTGTCTATATTTTATTTATATAGAAAATTTAGTCAAAACTTTATTTCTATAAAAAATTTAGCCAAAATTTTATTTATTATTTATTTTGCCAATATTTTATTTATATAGAAAATTTTGCTAAAATTTTTGTCAAAAATTTTATTTCTATAGGAAATTTGCCCCTCAAATCAATTCTAATTGAATTTTGTCTAAATTTATTTCTAATAGGAAATTTATCAATAATTTTATTTATATGGAAATTTTGTCATAATTTTTAATTCTATAGAAAATTTTTTCAAACTTGTAATTTCGCATATCCAGAATTTTTTCAAAATTTTATTTCTATAGAACATTTTGTCCAAATTTTGTTTCTATAGAAACTTTTGCTCAAATTTTAATTCCAGGGAGAATTTTATAAAAATTTGATTTCTACAGAACATTTTGTTATTTTAGTAGAAACATTTTATTATATAAGAAAATTTCTAAGATTTTGTTTTCTATAGAAAACACGTTGTCCAAATTTATATTTATAAATTATATTTCTATAGAAAATTTTGTCCAAATTTGTTTATAGAAAATGTTGTCATAATTTTTATTTATATAGGAATTTTGTCAAAATTTTAAATTCTAGTAGAAAATTGTCCAAACTTTTGTATTTCTATACAAGAATTTTTTCAAAATTTTATTTCTATAGAACATTTTGTCAAAATTTTGTTTGTATAGAAACTGTTACTCAAATTTTAATTCCAGGGAGAATTTTATCAAAATTTGATTTCTACATAACATTTTGTTAAAATTTTATTTATATAGAAAATGTTCTAATTTTTTTTTTTTAATTTGTCACAATTTAATTTCTAGAGAAAATGTGTCAAAATTTTATTTCTGTAAACAATTTTTGTCAAAATTTATTTCTAGTAAACATTTTGTCAACTTTGTAATTTAATAATATTCTATAGGAAATTTTGGCCAAAATTTTTATTTCTATTTTATTTCTATTTTTTATTTCTATTTTATTTTTTCTATTTCTACTTTGTCTAAGATTGTAATTTCTATAGCAAAAATTTTGTCAATATGTTTATATTATAATAGAAAATTTAGTCAAGAACTTTATTTCTATAAAAAAAAGTTAGTCGAATTTTAAATTTCTAATAGAAATTTGTCAAAATTTTACTTTCTATATGAAATTTTGGTAAATACTTTGACTTTGTCTAAAATAGAAAAGATTTTTCTCAAAATTTGTTATTTCTATAGAAAATTTTAAGTCAAAACTTGATTTTCTATAAAAAAATTTAGCTCGCAAATTTTTATTGTCTATAGGAAAATTTTGTCAAATTTTATTTTCTATAGGAAATTATTGTTAAAACTTTAACTTCTTATAGAAAATTTTCGTCAGAATTTATATTTCGTATAGAAAGATTTTTGGTAGAAATATTATTTCTGTAAAAATTTTGTAAACATTTTTAATTTCTATAGCAAGAATGTTGTCTAAAATTTTATTTCTATACGGAAAGTATTGTCAAGATATTTTTTTAATATAAAAAATGGAAGTACCTTCTTATGAAAGGTAATGCATTTTTTGCAAAATCAATTAAACATCAAGAATTCTACCAATTTTTTGCCAAACAATTAAAAAATTTATAATTTTTTTGGTAGAATTTGACCAACTTTGGCAACGCGTTAAACGTTCTTCTGATGGTACAGAGTTTTCGAACTAAGCGCCGTTTTTACTTGTTTAATAAATGCACCAACTTGGCCCAATCGAATGGAATATGCGCGTTGCGCGTTCACACCACTGACCAACTCATCACGATTGACCACTTTAAAATAAAATTGTTAATCCTCCTCATTCTCAGGCATGAATGGAATTCAAAGTGACCCAATTATTAAAAGCCAACCACACAACAACAAAGGACGGAAAATCTATAAAAAATGAAGACTATTTGCAATTCGGTGTTATGATTCTCAATAGATCTCCCTTAAGGGTACCAAATATGTGAATAAGGACATTCACAGACACACACACACGCACGCACATCACTCACTGTTGTTTTGCTAATATGCTACAGGCGAATTTTTGTATCCTGAGATTGATTTCAATAAGTTTCAGCGACATAGCAGCAAATGTGCGTACGTTAGGGATATGAGAAGTCCAACTGGATTGATATGCTATAACAACCCGCGGGTGGTGTCTGTTTTTGTTCGTAACAAGAATGGCAAATATGAGATGGTCAGACAAACCTTTAGTCAAGGCGCACATAAAAAATACAGGCAATAGAATACAAGGAAAAAAATAGCCATAGACCAAACAGAAAAAACACGGCTATCCCAGCCATCATTAAATGGCAGCGTGAAAACAGCAATAAGCATATATGCGGAGTGTTGTTAAATTGACAGCCATCAATAAGAAATCCCCGAGTGGCACTTTATGTAAATTTCCACGTGTCCACATGGATGGAGAATTTATTCATGCGGTCCTCATTTCAGCCGTTTCAGTTTTCTTTCATACAAAGTGTAGTGTCGTACTTCTCATACTCTTCAGGTTTATTCGATGATATTCGCATGCTACTCCAGATAAAATAACCAATAATCACAACAATGCCAACTTAGATGACGTTGCTTACAAAAATTATGATGAATTTCCATCCTTTCATGGTTGAGTTGTTCCACTGCTACTCTCTTCAGGCCCCACAATGTTTGTCGCTTTGTTTAATTTTGTTTTGGCCTCAATCCGCGGCAGGAATACGGAGCCGTGGTTGCTGCTCCCAGATGCGCGCAATATCTATACATCACGCACGTCCAACACAGGCAGGGCACTGAGTACAACACAAAGCTCGCAATGCCGGTTTGCAATGGTACCAGAAACCTAAGTGTCACGCTCCAATGAACAAGAGCAAGCGTGCCAAAGACAATTATCAAAACCTATTTTCGTTCAAGTATAACACTTGTTGTTTGAACTGTGTGCTTAGGGTTACACCATGGGGCACAGTGGTTGTGTGTCATCGGAAAATATATTTTGTATTGATTCAAATAAAGAAAGATCTGTATAGAATTTAACTCAATCAACTTTTTGATAAAATTGAGAAAATTTTGTAATAAATTAACATTTTTGACAAAAATTTCTATAAAAATAGCATTTTGACAAAATTCTTCTATGAAATTCAATTTTGACAAAATTTTCCTATTGAAATAAAATTTTGACAAAACTGTTATAGCAGATAAAATGTTGAACAAAATTTTTTATAAAAATAAATTTTGACAAAGTTTTTCTAAATTAAATTTTTGACAAATTTTTCTATAGAAATAAATTTGTGACAAAATTTTCTTAAGAAATAAAATTTTCAAAAAAATTTTCTATAGAAATAAAATGGTTGACAAGTTTTCTATAGAAATAAAATTTTGACAAAGATTTTCTATAGAATATAAATTGTGAACAAAATTTTTCTATACGAATTTTAACAGTTTGACAACTTTTTCATAGAAATAAACTTTGACGAAATGTTCTATAAAAATATAAAAACTTGACTAAATTTTCTTATAGAAATAAAAATTTTTACAACATTTTCTATAGAAATAAAATTTTACAACATTTTCTATATTAAAATAATATTTTGACAAAACTTTCTGTAATAAATAAAATTTAGACAAAATTTGCTAATAATATGAAAGGGAAATAAAAAAATAAAAAAAAAAGAAATAAAAAAATAAGAAAATAAAAAAAAAATTAATAAATATATAAAAAAAATTTGTGACAAAATTGCCTATGGAAATATAAATTTTGAAAAATTTTATAGAAATAATTTTGACAACATTGTCTATAAACATAAAATTTTGTCAAAAATGTACTATGTAAAAGATAAAATTTTGATAATTAATTTTTTACAGATAATAAACTTTTGAATAAAATTATCTATAGAAATCAAAATTGGACAAAATTTTCTATAGATCTAAATTTTGACAAAGTTTTCTATAGAAATAAATTTTGACAAAATTTTTTATAGAAATAAAAATTCTGACGAAAATTGTTTACAGAGCGATAAAATGTTGACAACATTTTCTTATAGCGATAAATTATGACAAAATTTTGCTATAAGAAATAAAATTTTCACAAAATTTTCTATAGAAATAAAATTTGACAAAATTTTCATAGAAAAATAAAATTTTGACAAATATTTTCTATAGAAATAAAATTTTTCATAAAATTGATCTTATGGAAATAAAAACTTTGACAAATTTTCTATGAGAAATAAAATTTGGCTTTAATTTTTTAAAAATAATTTTGATGAAAGTTAAAGTGCACCGATTAAGATTCAGGCTCCTTAGACTATTCATCTTGTGTCATTTTCATAGTCTATAAAAATATAAAAATTCGGAGAATAATTTTCTATAGAAATAAAATTTTGACAAAATTTTCTATAAGAATAAAATTTTGACAAAAATTTTCTATAGAAATAAAATTTTGACAAATTTTCTAAAGAAATAAAATTTTTGACAAAATTTTCGATAGAAATAAAATTTGAAAAATTTCGATTAGAAATAAAATTTGACAACTTTTCTATAGAAATAATTTTTTTTGTAGCTTAGTTAGTATGGTTTGACCTTTTAGTATAATTATTTGTAGAGTTTTGTAAGGGCTTTGCGTCATGTTGTAATAAATAAAACGAAAATAAAATCAAACCTTTCAGTTTTTTATAGAGTTTTATTTTTTAATTTTTTTTTTTTGTTTTAAGTTTGTCAAATTATAATTTCCATAGAAAAATTTTGTCAAAATTTTATATTCTGTAGACAATTTTTGTCCAAAAATTTAATTCCAGGAGAATTTGATCAAAATATTGATTTTATAGAACATTTTGTTTAAAATTTTTATTTATATTAGAAATTTTATTAATTTTTTTCTTTTTATGTCAGAAGATTTTATTTCGTAGAGCAAATGTCTGTTGTATGGGAAACATTTAAATCTGAGCAATTTTAAGGAAACGTTCGGCAAAAATTATATTGATGATTTATCGACTCAATATATATGTAAATAGAGAGAATTAGAGAAATTAGAGTCATTTTTACAGCTCTTCGTACTACAGCAAGTGGCGATTTTAGCAAGGGAAATGTGTGATATTTTGAACCATTTTTGTCGAAATCAGGAAAACATATATAGGGAGTATAATCTAAATCTGAACCGGAATTTCAATCAAATTTGGTACGCATAGCTACAATGCTAATTCTACTCCCTGTCGCAAAAATTTCGACTAAATCGGAGTTAAAAATTGGCCATCTGTTGGTCATTGAGAGTGGTAAATCGGGGCGAGATGCTATGATGTGGAGGATAGTGATCAAAATCTGAACCGATTTCAACCAAATTCTAGCTAACGCCGCATAGCGGGTACAATGCTAAATTCTACATCCCTGTGGCAACATGTTTAACTAAGTCGGAGTAACTTAAAAAATGGTCTCTGTGGTCCATAGAGTGTAAATCGGGCGAAGCTATACTATTGGGAGATATATCTAAAATCTGTACCGATTTTCAACGCAAATTTGGCACCCGCCATAGCTGCAATGCAATTCTACTCCTGTGCAAAAATTTCAACTTTAATCGGAGCAAAAATGGGCCTCATGTAAGTCATATGAGTCGTAAAATCGGCACCTCTACATCGCGAACGATATATATGGGAGCTATATCTAAATCTGAACCGATTCAATAAAATTTTGGCACGCTAGACTACACTTACTAATTGAACTCCTAGTGCAAACATTTTGACAAATTGGGGTAAATAGCTCAGGCTTCTAAGGCCGTTATAAGTTGAATATCGGGCGAAAGATATATATGGAAGCTATATCTAAATCTTGAACCGATTTCTTCCAAAATCAAATAGGTTCTATTTGACCGCTAAAACACATACTATGTTTGCCAGAATTCGACAGTCGATTGGGCTTAAATTACTTACCTAATCCCTGGGTTGGTTTAACAAAAATATGTTCATCGGACAGGCGGACAGACGACCCATGGCTATATCGACACAGGGAAACCCACCGCGTAAGCGATTTTTGTCAAAAGACACCATGTGGTCTATCTGCGTCGTCCTTCTGGGTGTTGAAACATATTGCACTAACTTATCAATAAGCGCTGTTCCACGTGTGCGCAGGGCCGAAAAAATTGGACAAGGAATTTTTCTGATAGAAATAAAAGTTTTGAGGCAGAAATTTCTATAGAATTCTATTATTTAAAAAAATTTTTCTATCAGAAACAAAATTGTGACAAATTTGTCTATGAGAATAAAATTTTGACAATTTCCTAAGGAAATAAAATTTTACTTATTTTACAGAAATAAACATTTTAAAATTTTCTATAGAAATGAAAATGGACAAAATTTAGCTGATAGAAATAAAAATTTTGACAAAATTTCTATAGAAATAAAAAATTTTGACAAAAATTTCTAATAGCGATAAAATCTTAGACAATTTTTCTAAGAAATAAAATTTTGACAAAAATTTTCCCTATTAGCGATAAAATCTTGACCAAAATTTCTATAGAATAAAATTTTGAACAATCATTTTCCTATGAAATAAATTGGACAAAATTGTTCTATGAGCAAATAAGTAATGTTGGAGCAAGAATTTCTTAATAGAAATAATTTCGTTTATTTTTAGCAGAAATTAAACATTTTAATAAAATTTTCTATAGAAATAAAATGTTGACTTAATTTTTTAACAGAAAAAATTTTGATAAAAAATTTTCGTATATAAATAAAATGTTTAAACAAAATTTTCTATAGAATAACAATTTCACAAAATTTTCATAATAGAAATAAAATTCAAGACAAAGATATTTGATAGTAATAAAATCTTTGTTAGATGTATTTTGGGCGAATATGGAGCAATTTTTGTTGTGCTTGGCGATCGGCTATCATATAACTATAGACGCGATATGGACCAATTGTTGCATGGCTGTTAGCGTCCGAATGGGATGAATTTTGTTCCTCCAAGAGGTTCCGAAGGTCAAATCTGGGGTTCGATTTATATGAGGGCTATATATAATTATGGACCGATATGGACCACTTTTGCATGGTTGTAAAGACCATATAACTAACACCATGTACGATGGATCGAATTTTACTCCTCCAAGGCTCTGAGAGGACAAAATCCGGGATCGGTTTATATGCATGGTTTGTTAGAGATATATCACTAACAATCACGTACAAATTTCAGCGGACGGATGAAATTGTTCTCTTAGAAGGCTCGCCAAGCCAAATCTGGGACTCGGTTATAATGGGGTTTTATATATAATTATGGACCGATATGGAAAGGACAAATCCGGGATCGGTTTACTATGGCATGGTTTGAGAGAGCATATGCTAACACCATGCTACCAAATTTCAATCGGATCGGATGATATTTTGCTCCTCGAAGGAGCTCGCGCAAGCCAAATCTGAGCGTCGGTTTATACGTTAAAAAGTGGCGCATATAACCCATTTGAAGTTAGCATATTTCAACAGACGACGGACGGACATGCTCAGATTCACTCAGATTTCACCACGACCAGAATATATGTACTTTATGGGTTGCTTACACCAATATTTCGACCGAATGTGCTGTTAGCAAACGGAATGACAAAAGTAATTATACCCATCCTATGGTGGGAGGGGTAATAACAAGATTGTATTACCCAATCCAAATTAAGTAATACCTTCCTAGTTAATTTTTAGCTCGACCTTTCTCGAGTATTGGAGATTTTTTTATCCGTTTGTTTGGGAAGAATACGAACTTCGCATTATGTCTTAAGCTTTGACTTCACATCAAAGCCCCGTTAAATTTCGCATTATCCAACAAGTACCTTGTCTTATTGTTTGTCAAGCTCTTATCATAACGATTCGAAGCACTGGCCATCACGCATCGGAGCTCTTGAACGAACTTTCTTTGGCCGCGAGAACGGAGCTCTTGACGACTTCATTGCCAGATGGCCTAATAAGACGAAATGTTGTTGTTGAAATTCCACTCAGCTGACAAGGACCCTCCTTTTACAGACCGAGTAAAACCGGCGGTTTCCACAATTGCGGGTGAAATCGCTCTAGAGAAGCTGTTGAAACACTCAGTTGGTGTCCACCAGCATTATTGAGAGTGATAAATCACGTTGAAAAACTTTTTGGTGTTGTCGAAGCTGGGTCTTGAACCACGAACTCTGTGTATACAAGGCGGGCATGCTATGGTGTACAATCATCTTTTTATTCTCGGACACTTATGTATGTGACTTTCGATAACCATTTTAAGTTTGCGAGTAAAATAAATATTTTGCTTGGCGGCTAAAAATGTTTTTTTCCAATCCAAAAAATAAAATTTTTTGCTTGGTGGGAGGATCCTTTGTGCGTGGGGCGGAGAAGAAGTCAGGAGTGTTTGTGATTGTTATGTTGGCGGAGAGGTTTTTGAAGGATTGAAGGATTGTGCTGGCTGTGCGGGGTGGTTGTCATATTTGTCCCACGAAAAGAATATATATGAATCTGATTATCACATGACTGACATGTGTATAAGTAAGCCTGAGTCTTATAATCGGGGCAACCACTTTAACCTTTAATCTAATACGATGTCGTATAAGGCTTGCTCCTCCAAATATTCTACATCTGTTTCTTTTTAATTTCTGAGAGTTTTGTTAATTTTTTTTTGTTATTCTCCTAAAACACTGTTCCTCAATCGTATGGGCAGTCTGTTGGCCATAGATAAAAGGCAACAACACTTTCATCATCTACAAAAATGACACAACCTCATCCGTCAGGCGGTAAGATTGGAGGTGAGTATGATGTCGTGATGATACAAAACAAAAAAAAACCGTGGTAAAAATGTTGTTTTCTACCAATCCAAAAATAAAATTTTGCTTTGGGAGGATCCTTTTGTGCGTGGGGCAAAAAGTCAATTTTTGATTTTATGTTGCGAGATTTTTGAAGATTAGGAATTGTCTCTTCGGTTGTCATCATTTGTCCCACGAAAAGAATATGACTGAATACGATATCACAATGGACTGACTGGTATAAGTAAAGCCTGAAGTTCTTTAATCGGGCAATCCACTTTATAACCTTTTAATCTAATAGGGAACGATGTCGATAGGGCTTGTCCTCCAAATATTCTACTTCTGTTTCTTTTAATTTTGAGAGTTTTTGTTAATTTTTTTTTTTTGGTTATTCTCCTAAAACACTGTTCCTTAATCGTATTGGGCAGTCTGTTGGCATAGATAAAAGCAACAATCACTTTCATCAGTCTACAAAAAAATGACACAACCCTCATACCGTGCATGGCGTAACGATTGGAGGTGATTATGATGTCGTGAATGATACAAAACAAAAAAAAACGCGTGGTAGAGTTGCTGCGCCGAAACCAATAAACTCCAACTGCGTCCATCAAATCGGCTTAAAGCAAAGGTGTATAAATAAAACACATGATCTCCCACTACTTTCAAACGATGATGATGAAATGGAAATGGGCGAATGCCAAACAAAAAAAAAAAAAAAAACACAGCAACAACAAGAAGTATAACAACATGAGATGAAAAGAACACGATGATAT
>PGFW01008082.1:0-13008 GCA_003123925.1 Haematobia irritans | reverse complement strand
ACACAGAAGGTTATGTTCTGCTTCTAACCAATGATAGATTTATTTTTTGATCACTAGGAAAAATATCAAATGGTCTTCCTGACCAATTTGCTTTATCTAAAATTAAAACAACCACTTGTGGCATTATCACTCACAGCTACCATAGACCAACCAACCTAACCTAAGGAAGGTATAGACATCTCAAGTGAATTCACAGCGCTGTAGTTTGTCTGCACACCGTAGATAGCTCTTTTTCGTCTGTAATAGTGATTTTTTAATTTGGCTTTAATTTGTTTTCTTTCCTTTGTTCTCTTCATGAAACGCCAAATATTGAAAAAAACATACAAAATTCTATACATCTACACCTTTTTTGTAATGCAAATTGACTGATTTGTTTGGTTATTCTCGTTTTCCAAAAAGAAATTGAGTCACTTGACTGCGCAATTGAGTGGAATGACTGCGCACTGCAAATAAACAAAACCATGGTGAATTGTCAAACGATGTCTTTATATAATCTTGGTTTATGCAGCTACCATACGATACCAATTTTGTCCAGATAGGATAGGAAAAAAACAAAGGAGATATTTTTAAAATTTTTTTACCCTTTCTAGGGCTATATCTTAAGACCCGCGTACTTCCCCCGGCTATGGATCACTTCGTTGGAATCAGCCACCGAATGACACACCATATATGAAATTTACGCAATTCGGTGAGGGGCGGTCGAGTTTTCTCGTCTGCTTATTTAGAGGACATGGTGCTTTAAGTGAGATGTTGATGGATTTTGTAATCTGCCCCAAACCCTTTAAATATTCTGCACAAGGTTAAAATTCATCTTGGCATTTCAGTACCATCTCATTTCTTTAAATAGGGTCTTTGTAGAGTAACAGCCAGCTTGAAATTGGTAAAAACTATGATCTGAGAAATATTTTCTAATATGACTCCAAATCCGATGCTAATCTTTGTGCTGCTATAATATAATGATAACGTCCAAAAAATATAATGCTTGTTTCTAGAGGCAAGCAAGTTAATCTCCCATGTCGGTTAGTACGCAAAAACAAACTCTGTTCGCGCGAACCTAATAATATTACAGCTTTCCAATACATTATGATGCACATTAAATTCAAATTCAAACATTTATTTATTTAATCATTATCATCACATCCCAATATGAGTTTTGTTTCAAGTAGCCCTCAAGCAATGGTAGCTTATTATTTCAGGCTCACTATGGACGCCACAGTTGTGAACTTCTATTTTTTATTAATAAACGTATGTTAAGTTTATAAGGACCAAAATTTGTGTAACAGAATCCGACCGGCAGTGTCTACTATGTGTGGAAACCATATAGAGAAGCTTCAGAGTAGTCAGAAATGTCTTAATGGCGGAAGATTAACCACTGTTTTGACTTCCAAGGAAATACATGCTGGCTTGCCAAGCATTAACTAGCAAGACTATCCAGACAAATAAATAGGTATTTTTACTTACCATAAAAGAAGTTGCTTTTACCAGACCCATTTCTGCACAACAACTACATTATGTCTCTTATCAAAAGGTTCTACAACCGTCTGATCTTTGTAACTTTTAAATCCTTGGATTATTATCTGAATAAGAAAAACATAATAAGTTACTATTTATATGCGCCAAATCTTTAAAGTATCACAGTTTACCTGTTTTATATGCATGGTGAGCACGAAATCACGTATTTCCAGCGTATTACAATAGGGCCCGTAATTAAAAAACTTTATCGTAATACAAATAAATTATTTCTTGATGGGAATAATACGTCGGCATTGTTAAATGTTATTAAACATTTCAATAGTTATTAAACATCTGAGAAAAGATGGATTTACGTTTAAGAAGAAATGCACAATAGTAGCATACAAAGATAATTCTCAAACAAGATAGCGAATTATTAATCTCCTTAGCGAAGGCACAAGTATTGATACAACAGATGGGCTGAGAGTCTCTATTAGGCCCACCAATGTTTTTCATGAGGCGTTCGCGTTTTACACCGTTCATACTATAAGTTTATACGTATGATAATGCCCCTGTCCAACATTTCGAGACCACCCAATAAACACAAACGTTTGAAAAATGATAAATTTCAACAATTTTTCAAACATTTTTTCAAAGGATTAGGGTAATATTCAAGTTGAGAAATTGTTGAGAAAATCGCGTTCTCAACAAAAACAGACATTACCCTCAACAGTAAAATTCAACACAATAGCAAATAATTTCTCATTGTAACCTCAAAATTGAAATTTCATCGCTACTCAATAATTTCTCAAACAGTTTTCAATGTGAGAAAAATAAAAAAACTAGCATTGTTGCAATACTTTTCAAACCACAATTTGTAAATGAAAGTCAATCCTAGTTCCAAACTGAAAGTCAATACTAAATTTCTAGGGATTTTGTAATATTTTATATTTTTTCGTTAACAATAATAATCTAAAAATAACATTAATAATATATAGAAAATAATAATATTATACCAATCAGAAATTAAATATCATTAATTAAAACGTATTAATAAATAAAGACTATGAATACAACTTTAAATATCTTAAATTTTTACATGTATTAATTCCATTTCCTCCATAAGTGTTGGTGTCATTAAATATGCTGGCAATTTGAATATTTTTACTATCGAGGAACTTGCTGGCTTTGTGTGTTAAGAATAGAATTCCAGCAAGAGGAAATCACAAAATATATCAAACTGATTGGACGGGATGTAAATTGATGTAATGCACATTTTCATCCAGAAAGTTTCTTGATATAGGAATTGTTGCACTTTGTTTTGATTTGGTTGCACTTTGTAAGTGTTCTAAAACTTTTCTTTGTTGTTTCCTTCAGTCGGTTTTTCATCGCCAACATCTTCCAAGAATATTACGCATTTCAATGATTTTAGTTTTCTAAAACAATCGAGTTTTGTGATTTCCATTTAATGTTTTCAATTTTTACTTTTTTATTTTGACTTACCAATTGTATTTCTTCCAACTGACCACGCTTACTTCGTGATTTCCATCAAGAACGTTGGTGTTTACAAAATTGTTGTTTATTTAAAATACTGGCAATTTTTCAGAACTTGAATGACCCAGATAATTGCGAATAAAATTTCCAGCAATTTGCAATTCACAAAATAACAAATTAAACCGATGATGCACATTTTCCATCCAGAAGTTTTTGATATAGGAATTGTTGCCACTTTGTTTTTAGTTGGTTGCACTATTTCAAGTTTTCTGAAAACTTTTCTTTGTTGTTTACTTCAATCGGTTTTTCATCGGCCAACATCTTCCAAGAATATACCATTCCAATGATTTTAGTTTTCTGCAAAACAAATCGCAGTTTTGTGATTTCCCATTATGTTTTCATTTTCACTTTTTATTTGACTTATCCGAATTTGTATTTCTTCCAAAACTGACCAGGTACTTCGTGATTTCCTCAAAACTGTTGGTATTCACAAAATTGTTGTTATTAAAATACTGGCATTATTCAGGAACTGATGGCCAGATAAATTGGAATAAATTCCAGCCAATTTCAATTCACAAAATAAACAAATTAAAACCGATGATGCGATATAAATTAAACTATCGTGTGATTGCGAATTAAATCAATCCAGTAGTTGTTGATATGGAAAAGCATAATACCAAGTTTTTTTTGGTCACTTTGATTTATGGAAACTTTCTCTCTCGATAAGCCACTCCATTTTTCATCGGCAGCCTCTTTAATTGTTGTCCAAGAATCAGCATCCAATATTTTAGTGTCTGGCAAAGAGATTTGAGTTTGAGTACTTCCTTCAAGTTCTTCATTTCGTGTTTTAAGTTTTACTTAACCAATTATATATAGCAATTTCAATTGATTATTAAAAAAATTTGCACATTTTTGTATTTCTTCCACGAACTTTGTTGTCCAAAGTAGTATTGAAAACCATGTGGTTTTTTTCGTTGCATTTCAGGGTAGTGGTTTTGTGTCAAAAGTTTCTCGCAATTATTCTTCAACACATTTTCAAGTTTTCGTCAACATTTTGCCAAATTCGTTTGTAATTCGCAAACAATTTTGAAGATGAATTGAAGATGAGCTTTTTTCAAGTCAACGTTGAATTTTATGTTGAAAATGCATATTTTACCCTCAAACTGAAGAGAGTGTTGCATTTGAAAAACCCTCATCCTGTGTTTATTTGGGCACCCATAAACACAAACGTTTGAAAAAATGATAAATTCAACAATTTTTCAAACATTTTTCAAAGTGATTAGGGTAACATATTCGAGTAAAACGAAATTGTTGGAAAATTCGCGTTCTCAACAAAAAACAGACATTACCACTCAACAGTAAAATTCAAACACATTAGCAAGATTTCTCAGACTATATTCTCATATCTGAAATGCATCGCTACTAACAATAATTTTTCTCAACAACAATTTTCGTGGAGTCAAATTAAAAACTTAACATTAGTTGATTATACCCAAATAACACAAACGTTTGAAAAATACTAAATTCAATAATTTTTCAAAACATTTTTTCAAAAGGATTACGTGTAATTCAAGTTGAGAAATTGTTGAGAAAATCGCGTTCTCAACAAAAAACAGACATTTACCCTTCACAAGTAAATTCAACACGCAATAGCAATAATTTCTCATTGTAATCCTCAATTGAAATTCATCGCGTACTCAATAGATTTCTCAAACAGTTTTCAAATGTGAGAAAAATAAAAAACTAGCATTTGTTTGCGAAATACGTTTCGAAACCACAATTTGTATGGAAAGTCAATCTAGTTTCCAACTGAATAGTCAATACTAAAATTTCTTAGGGACTTTGTAAATTTTATTATTTTTCGTAACAAATTATAATAATTCTTAAAAATAACATTCAATAAATAATATGAAAATAATAATATTATACAATTCAAAATGTAAATATTTATATAAACGTATTAATAAATAAAACTATGATACAACTTTAAATATCTTAAACATTTTTACATGTATAATTCCATTTCCTCCATAATGTTGGTGTCATTAATATGCTGGCAATTTGAAATATTTTACTTATCGAGGAACTTGCTTGGCTAGTGTGTTAGAAATAGATTCCAGCAAGAGGAAATCACAAAATATCAAACAATGATGATCGGGAATGTAAATTTGATGTAAATGCACATTTCTCAATCGAAGTTCTTGCTTATATAGGAATTGTTTGCACTTTGTTTTGAATTGGTTGCACTTTGTAAGTTTTCTGAAACTTTTCTTTGTTGTCCCTTCATTCGGTTTTTCATCGGCGCCAACATCTTCAAGAATATACCATTACAATGATTTTTAGTTTTCTGCAAAACATCGAGTTTTGTGATTTCCATTAGTGTTTTCATTTTACTTTCTTTATTTTTGACTACAATTTTGTATTTCTATCCAACTGACCACGTACTTCGTGATTTTCCTCAAGAAACGTTGGTGTTACAAAATTTTGTTATATAATACTGGCAAATTTTTCAAGAAACTTGATGACAGATAATTGGGTAATACAAATTTCTCAGAGATTTCAAAATTTCACAAAATAACAAATTAAAACCGATGACTGCACATTTTCATCAGAAGTTCTTGATATAGGAAATGTTGGGCACTTTGTTTTATTGTGTTGCACTCTTGTAATGTTTTCTGAAAACTTTTTCTTTGTTGTTTTCGTTCATTCGGGTTTTTCATCGGCCAAACATCTTCAAGAATTATACCATTCATGAGTTTTAGTTTCTGCGCAAACAATCGAGTTTTGTGATTTCCTATTATTTGTTTCATTTCAACTTTTTATTTTTGTACTTACCAATTTGTGTATTTTCCAACTGACCAGGTAACTTCGTGATTTCCCTCAAGAAACGTTGTATTTACAAAATTGTTGTTATTAAAAATGACTGGCCAATTTCAGCGAACTTTTTTATTTTGTTGAGGGCCAGATAATTGGAATAAATTTCCGAAGCATTTTCAATTCACAAAAATAACAAATTAAACGATTGATGCGATATAAAATTAAACTATGATGTGATGCGAATTATCTCCAGTAGTTGCTTGATATGGAAAAGCATAAATACGCAAGTTTTTTTGGTTGGCAACTTTGATTTATGGAAAACTTTCTCTTCTCGATAATGCACTACCATTTTTCATCGCCAGCTCGTTAATGTGTCAAAGAATTCAAGCATCAAATATTTTAGTTCGTCTGCAAAGAGTTTTGAAGTTAGTGACTTCCTCTCTTAGTTTTCATTTCGTGTTTTTAGTTTTACTTACAATTATTATAAGCAATTTTCAATTGATTATTAAAAAATTTCCACATTTCTTTGTATTTCTTCCACGAACTTTGTTGTCGCAAAGTATTATTGAAAACCATTGTGGTATTTTTCGTTGCATTTCAGGGGTAGTGTTTTTTTGTCAAAGTTTTTCTCCAATTAATCTTCAAACACATTTTCAAAGTTTTCGTCAACAATTTTGCCAATTAGGTTGTAATTTCGCAAAACAATTTGAAGAGAATTGAAGCATGAAGCTTTTTCAAGTCAAGTTGAATTTTCGTTGAAAATGATGATTTACCCTTCAACTGAAGAGGTGTTGCATCTTGAAAAACGCTTCATTCGACTGTGTTTATTGCGTACTTTTCAACCAAATTTGTAATTAAATGATCATTCCCACTTCTTAATTGAAAGTCGAAGCTAAAATTCTATGAATTTTGTATAATTTATTCATTTTCGTCAAAATAAAATATATATAATATACACTACACTACATAATACATTACAATACTAATTGAAAAATAAATACACCCAGAAAAAAGTGCCTTCGAAACTAAAGGAAAAAATGTTCATCAATTTAGTTTAGCCATTTTATTTGCATTCAGTTAAATTTTTGTGTGAAATAATAAAATTTACTTGTTTCAGTAAAAAAATCCTAAACTGAAAGCAGTTAGGAATAGTTCATTAACTAGAATAAGGCATGGCATTTTACTAATACTGTTTTCTTCGCTGGGTATAAGAATTTACTACTGAAAAAGAAAATTTTATTCACTGATAACAAAGCATTCGTAAAAATAAACCAAAAACCGAACTAAAACCAAGTTTCAAATTTAGTAAGATTTCTCTTATAAAATATGATAATTCTGACTTCCTTTATTATAGAAAGCTTATCATACATACGAATAACACTTGGAATAGAAAATTGTTTTAGTTCATTCGTACTAAGAAGTATTCAATCCTTTCAAAACTTAAGGAAACACACTTGTTAGAATATGGGAAAATTTCCTACATTTCTTTTATTTACCTGTAATCGATACCTGTCATCGATGTGTTTGCGCGTGGGTTGTTTCATGATACAATGATTATAAGGTAGCCTTATTCCGTCAGGTGACTTTGAACGGCTCATCATAATGTCAAAAATATTGTATACATTTTTAAATTATGTTGTAATTAACGTCTTAAATTTAAATTGTATTTGACATTCGGAGAAACAAAATTCAACGGAAAATGCGAAAGTGTGTTGTCTGGATACAGAAATTCCAAAATTATTGCACGCGTTTGAATATTTCCACTCACAATGTATTTCCATACCAAACAAAAAAACATTTCTCATGAGCAACACAAAATCAAAACAAACATTTTTGTATTTGGTTTTATTTACTTTTTACCGACATTTAGTTTGACGTTATGATGAGCTGCTTTTATGTTTTTGTTGTTATTTTTGTTCTACAGAGGCTACCTTACAATCATTGTATCATGGGTGTTTTTTTTTTAGTTGGAATCACGTTGTTATGGTATACGGAGAGATTGTTAAAAAATAATATTGTAAAATAATATAACAAAAAACAAATAAAATATATAAAATATTTGTTATTTTAAATTAGTGAGAAAAATGTTCGTTTTTTTTTTAATTGGTTTATAAACAAAGAAAACACCAGCAGAATAACAACCCTTCATTCGACTTGATTTTGAAATCTTCAATTATTAGGTAATATTCAGTGACGCTAACCTTTTGTGAAAAAATTGGTTTAGGATTTTTTTTGTTTATATTTGTAGGTATTGAAATTGTAAAAGGCAGCAACTTATTCAAAGTGAAAGGTACTAGAAGAAGAAAAAAATGTGTTTTAATATTTCAAGGCCAGTCGATGCTGTTGATTCTAAATAAATATATTTAATATATTAATAAAACATGTATTTTATTGAAGAAAAAATTGCTTACATAAATACATAAAATTGTATTTAAAAACGAAGGTAAGCAGTTCTAAATTTGAAGTAAAAAGTTTAAAGATTTTAGTTTAGATTTAAATTTAGTGACTTCTCTAAAATGTTGATTTATTTTTCATATTAACTTACCAATTATTATAAACTATTTGAAGCAGTTCCAGTTAATTGTCCAACATTTTCATCGGTCAGCTTTTTAATGTTTTCAGGAACGTATAATCCATAATTTTAGTTTTCGGCAAAGAGATATAAATTTAGTGACTTCCTTAACATTTTATTTCCTTTTTTATTTTCACTTACCTATTATTATAAACTATTTGGAGTTAATTCAGTTATATGTCTATTTTTTTTATTTCTTCCAATTGACCACGAACTTCGTTGTACAAAGAAGTATTAAAAACCACATGGTTTTTTCGTTGCATGTAGGGTAGTGTTTTGTCAAAGTTTTCTCATATTATCTTCAAAGATTTCGTCAACATTTTGGCAAATTGGAAGCAATTCGCAAACAATTTGAAGATGTATTGAAGATGAGCTTTTTCAAGTAAAGTTGAATTTATGTTGAAAATTACATTTACCCTTAAACTGAAAAGTTGTTGCAGTTGGAAAAAACGCTCATCCTGTGTTTATTGGGCAGAGAATGAGTCAGCCCGATTAAGTTTCAGGCTCACTTAAACTATTCAGTCCATTGTGATACCAGAGATTGAAGCCAACCCATTTTTATCGGCGACGGCTGCGGCCAATTATTCATTATAAAATCAATTTGGAGTTATTCGAATGGCAATAAGATTAGTTGTACAACCAATCTTACAATCACATTTATATTTCATTAAAATTTTCTGAGCTAAATTTTTGCAAAATTATTATAGCAACTTGATAATGACGAATTTTGGGTGGAAAATCAAACATTTTAACAAAAATTACACTAGTTTACAAAAAAAATCATGTATATGAGAGGCAACTTTTCTTATGTATTTTGATCTGCTAAATTCGAAAAAAAAAAAAAAAAAACTCTTTATGGAACAGATTTTGACATATCCCGTAATTTTTAGTTTTTCTCTTCTCTTTTCTCTTTTTTCATTAAACACCCAATAAATACAAACGTTTGAAAAATACTAAAAATCAAAATTAGTTTTGCTATTCGAGCCATAAAATGCTTTTTCGTGTATACAATTCATATAACGCATACAGAAAAAAATTTACGGTTTTCTAATTAAAAATTTAATTGATCAAATATTTGTATAATAGAATTTTTTAGTTGGCATTGGTAAAAGATACTATTATTTTTGCGATTAAATTTTAATTTAATTGGATAAATTAATTCTTTCTTATATGCGAGTCCAAATTGCGATGAAACCATTTAGAGAATCTTTGAAAGGCTCAGAAATGTATCCTGCATTACTGAGTGGGGATAATCAAACTCTGAAAACATTTTGTGGTTTTTGATCGAGATTGCGATTAAATCCTTAACCCTCAGTATGCAAGGCGGGCATGCTTACCAATGTGCCACGGTGACTCCCAAATTTATATTAAAAATAAAAAATCAAACAATACAAAGTATATATCTTTCTTAGCTATCCAGTTTGTTTTAAGTGATGAATTTACTCATTTACGACCCGAGCAGCGTCAAGGTCTGCTGCACGAAGGTACTGGCGCCAGAGTTATATCAGCATACGTGGAAATAGTATTTGACAATTCTGATAATAGAGTGCCTGTAAGTGTAATGTAATTAATATCTCTAAATATATTAGGTATTTAAATGAAATGTATAAATAGTTTTTGAATCCACACATACTATTTTTTTAATTTATTGCCCCAAATATGATGCATTTAATATGTATCTCAAATATTTTATAGAATTTTATAAAAATTAAAGAAAATTAAATTGAAATTGAAATTTGGGTCCTAAACACACAGAAAACAATTACATCATTTATAAACATATTAAATTAAAACCTGAGTTGATTTAATTATTATTTTAATCAAAGTTGAATAAAGTTAATTTAACCGATATCAACTAAAATACTCAAAATTAAAATACAATATGAAAACAAAGTAATTTTAAATTTCTAAACAGTTTGATTTCTGATACTGATACTATATTTAATATCTTTATATATTCGCATATATTAACATATTATTTCATGAAGATTGACAAAGATGAAATATTCTTACGACGTGTAATTGGCGCCAAAAAAGATCAATATTTTTTGAATAAAAAGGTTGTTCCTCGCACTGAAGTTGTCAACTTATTGGAATCTGCTGGCTTTTCTAATTCAAATCCTTATTATATTGTGAAACAAGGAAAAATTAACCAAATGGCCACCGCAGCTGACTCATATAGGTTGAAATTATTACGTGAAGTAGCTGGAACTCGAGTATATGATGAAAGAAAAGAAGAGTCACTTAATATACTTCGCGAAACTGAAGGCAAACTTGAAAAGATTTCAGAATACCTTAAAACAATAGAAGACAGATTAAAGACACTTGAAGAAGAAAAGGAGGAACTCAAAGAGTATCAAAAGTGGGACAAGGCGCGGCGCACACTGGAGTACATAATACACGAAACTGAATTGAAGGATACGAAAAAATCTTTAGAAGACATTCAACAGCAACGAAAGTCATCTTTTGATAAGAAAAAAGTGTACAATTTGGAAATTCAAAAAGCACAAGAGAAAATTAAGGAAATTCAAAAAAACTTGAAGGATGCAAAGAAGAATGTCCAAAGTACTAAGGAAGAACGTTCAATACTTCTAACAGAGCAGCAACAACTTTTGCGCGAAAAAACTAAATTAGATTTGACCATTGTGGATCTGAATGACGAAGTCCAAGGTGATAATAAATCTAAGGAACGCGCAGATCAGGAATTGAAGAAACTTAAGGTGACCATTAGCGAAAAAGAAAGAGAACTTGAAGACGTCAAACCTAAATATGAGGCAATGAAGCGAAAAGAGGAAGAATGCTCTCGTGAGCTTGCTTTAAAAGAACAGAAACGAAAAGAGTTGTACGCAAAACAAGGACGAGGATCCCAATTCTCCTCCCGTGAAGATCGCGATCGCTGGATACAAAACGAATTGAAATCAATAAGTAAACAAATTAAGGACAAAATAAATCACCACTCAAAATTAGTCGAAGATCTCAAAAAAGACGCGAATGCGGAAAAAGATTTAGGGCGAAAAATTGAAGAACATACCGCAGAATTGGAACAACTTCGATTCCAAATAGACGAACACAACAAAAAATATTATGAACTTAAAAAAACGAAAGACCACTACCAAGCTACGAGAAATGAGTTGTGGAGGAAAGAGACCCAAATGACCCAACAGTTGCAATCTCATAAAGAGGAACTATCAAAAACAGATCAGGCACTACGAAGCATGGCAGGAAAACCCATATTGAATGGACGCGATTCTGTTAGAAAAGTTTTAGACTCATTTCTAGAAAGAGGCGGTCAATGCGCAGACATTGCAAATGCTTATTATGGCCCAGTAATTGAAAATTTTAGTTGTGATAAGACTATATATACGGCAGTTGAAGTGACCGCTGGTAACAGGCTATTCCATCATATTGTTGAGTCTGACAAAGTAGGAACACAGATATTAAAGGAAATGAATAAACTTAAATTGCCGGGAGAGGTAACATTTATGCCATTAAACCGATTGCAAGTAAAAAATCATGACTATCCCGATGATCCAGACTCAATTCCAATGATTTCGAAATTAAAATACGATGAGCAACATGGAAAGGCATTGTGCTACATATTTGGAAAGACATTGATATGTAGAAATTTAGAAAGAGCCACAGAGTTAGCCAAATGTACCGGTTTAGATTGTGTGACTTTGGATGGAGATCAAGTTTCTTCTAAAGGATCGCTTACAGGAGGATACTTTAATACGTCTCGATCACGTTTGGAAATGCAAAAAAAGCGTACGGAATTAACAGCACAGATTCGAGACTTTGAAAAGGAGTTAACTAGAATTCGGAACGAACTGAAACAAATAGAAAATAATATTAACGCAGTCGTTTCCGAAATGCAAAAAACAGAAACGAAACAAGGAAAATCAAAGGATATTTTTGAGAAGGTGCAAGGTGAAATTCGTTTAATGAAAGAGGAACTGGTGCGAATTGAAAAATATCGGACTCCGAAAGAGAGATCTCTGGCTCAGTGTAAATCCAGTCTCGATGCAATGAATAGTACCAAATCTGGGTTAGAAGTCGAATTGAACCAGGAATTAATGTCTACATTATCAGTACACGATCAAAAAGAAATAGACCAACTTAATGAAGATATAAGAAAATTAAATCAAGAAAACAAGGAAGCCTTTACCCAGCGTATGCAGCTTGAGGTTATAAAGAATAAACTGGACAATTTATTAGTGAATAACTTATTTAGAAGAAGGGATGAATTGATTCAAGCACTGCAAGAGATATCAGTAGAAGACCGAAAAAGAAAATTGATAAATTGCAAAACCGAACTATGTGCTGCAGAGAAACGTATAAAAAAAGTAAATCAAGACTTGGAGGAAACGGAAAAAAGGTAATTACAAATATCTTTATGATACACTTAAATATATATAGTAATCTTCGTTTAATTGCCTCCTTGAAAATCTCCAAAAGTTTGCATTATGTTTTCCCAAATGGGGAAAAACCAAGTGTGCGTAATTACGATAACTGGGCAATTATGCCATGATTTAATAAATAGTAAAAGACCAAGAAGAAATCAAATCTTTTGCGTCGAAATTTCTGCTTATAGCCGTCGTATAGCATCAAGTGATATTCATCCTCCGGCAAATTGTCGGCGCTTTCCACCCACATCTCGGTTAGCATTCATAACA
>PGFW01008073.1:1681-13639 GCA_003123925.1 Haematobia irritans | reverse complement strand
GCCGTGCCAGTATAATTCTCCCCCCCCTGAGCCAGCCGGAGCTAGATAAGAAATTTTGACATTTTGTTGAAAGATTCTTGACATTTACGACCCATCACTCAGGCTTGCGCCCGCATCCCGTCTTGATTATATTTCAAACAAACCCAAAACATAGTCGTCTCTATTTCTGTTTAGATGAAATTGGGCGGGCTACCCGACGAACTATAAGCAATTGTCTTCCTTCACCATAGTAAGATTGACCATCCCTCACCTAGCTTAAAAGGTTCCTCCGTTTTCCGGAACCAGCGCGCCCCCAGCAAAATTACTAACCCAATATTGACAAAACTCGGTTTCTCTAGAACTGATAAAATTTTGGACAATAAAAAAATCAGTTTGGCGGGTAGCACTACCGATTACTTTTTGCGCCGCTGAGAGTGACAATGCGTGATTTTTCGTGTGATTGGGGATTCGTTTAGTTGTCGGCCGCCTGCGTTTATCAATGTCGGTCTCCGATACGGACCAAATTTAGCCGATGGGTTGTTATCGACCATACACCTACGCCGAAAGTGCGTACCAAATTCAACGGGATCTGCTCATGAAATATCGATTTCTTCCAAGAGACTCCGCGAGATCAAATCTGCGGGATTCGGTACTTATAAGGGCGCTATATACAGAATTTTCTGGACCGATATGGACCAATTCTTGGCCGGCGATTGGTTCGGAGGTTTAGGAGACCCATTATAGCTAACACCGATGTCACAAAATTTTCAACCGGATCGGATGCGGATGGAGAATTTGCTTTGCTCTTTTGGAGGCCTCTCTTCAAGGCCAGAAATCTGCCCAAACGATTTTAATTCTATAGAAATTTTGTTAAACTGAATTATCTACATTTTTTAATCGACTGTTTTCGTTTTAATATATACCCGGGTATTGACTAACCTTCAACAATTTTTTTATGGAAAATTTTCGTCAAGATTTTTTTTATGGAAAATGTTTGTCAAAATTTTATTTCCATAGAAATTTTTTAAAAATTTTTATTTTCTATTAGAAAAATTTTTTTAAAAATTTTATTTCCAATAGAATAATTTTCGTCAAAATTTTATTGTTCTTAAAGAAAATTTTGTCAAAATTTTATTTTGCCATAGAAAAATTTTGTCAAAAGTGGAATTGCATATGGCGTTTTATTTTTGAATCGCCCCCTTTTTTAATAAGCCGTCCACCATAGACAGATGGGCGCTATATTAGCTTGGTCATTCGCCGTTTGCGCTAACGACGAGTGACGAAATATTGCTCTAAGAGCCCGATAAAGTATATATATTCTGGTCGTGACCGCGCTGAAATTTCGTGAGTCGCAGTCTGAGCATGTTCGTCCGTCCGTCCGTCACGCGCTAAGCTCGAAGCGAAACAAGCTATCGACGTTGAAAACTTGGCACGAAGTAGTCGTTATTGATGTAGCGTCGAAGATGGTAATTGCCAAATGGGCCGCATTATCGGTCCCACTCTTACGTATATGGTCCCCCAGTATAAACAGGAACCCCAAATCGTTGAGTTTGCGATTGCTCTAGAGAGAGCAAATTGTATTCCGATCCGGCAGGGCGGGAAGGGCTGAAACTTCCTGGGTGTAGTATATGGTCATCTAACAGCCCATATCGTCCATAATTATATAATAGCCCCCATATAAACCGAGCCCGATTTGGCTTGCGAGGGCCTCTAAGAGAAGCAAATTCGATCGATCCGGGCTTGAAATTTGAGGTACATAGTGTTAGACAATAGGGGCTTCTAAAACAACATTCGCAAAACTTGATCCACATCCCGGTCCATAATCTTAATATATAGGGCCCATCATAAATCCGGAATTCCCTCGGAGCTTTGGCTTGTGCCGAACGCCTCTAACTCAAGCAAATTTCCGATCCCGATCGCCATGAAATTTCGGTACGTGTGTGTTAGTATATTGTCTTTAAACAAACCGATGGCCAGGAATTGGTCCATATCAGTCCCGATGCGGGCTGAGATATTCCTCGTGTTTCAGTAGTATGGTCTCTAGACAGCCATGCAAAAATTGGATTCACGATTGGTCTCATAATTCTATATAGTAGCCCCCAGTA
Source organism: Haematobia irritans (assembly GCA_003123925.1). Classification (NCBI taxonomy): domain Eukaryota; kingdom Metazoa; phylum Arthropoda; class Insecta; order Diptera; family Muscidae; genus Haematobia; species Haematobia irritans. The sequence continues at coordinate 11,555 of PGFW01008073.1, read as the reverse complement.
TAACACTCGATTCCGCCCCGATTTGGGTTGCGAGGCCTCTAAGAGAAGCAAATTTCATCCGATCCGCGGCGAATTTAGGTTACATCGAGTGTGTAGTACGCACTCGCGGTCTCCTAACAACCATCGCAAAAATTGGTCACCGGCCACGCATCGGGTCCCTCCCATAATATAGTATATTAGGCCTATAGAACCGGAGTCCCCCGCGATGTTGGCTTGGCGGAGGCCTCCCTAACTGCAAGCAAATTTCTGCTCCGATTCTCGCGCGGCTGAACAATCTCTCTCGGTACGTCCGTGGGTGTTATAGTATATTTGTCCTTAATCAACCATGCCAAACAATTGCCCGAAGGCTCACATTATCGCGCTCCGATAACTAACAGACCCCCAAAAAAAATCCTGGCCCAAGATTTGACCTCCGAGCTCTCTTAGATGCGAGCAAAAGTCATCGCCATCCGCATTGAAATTTCGGGTTTACGTCGGTGTTAGTCTATGCTCTCTAGACACATGCACAAAATTGGTCCATTCGGTCTCCTCACTAATTATATTATAGCCCCCTATTAAATCGCCACTCACCGACTGCTTCGCGAACCTCTTGCGAGGCAGCCAAGAATTCATCCGATCCGGTTTATTGAATTTGCGAACATGGTGATTAGAATGTGGTCTCTAAGGAACACCGCAAGAATGCCGGTCCTTATCGCGTCCCATTATTATATATAGCCCCCATATAAACCGTTCCCAGATTTTGATCTTCCGGAGCTCTCTTGGAGGAGCCAAAAATTCATCCGATTCCGGTTGCAAATTCCTGCAACGTTGGTGTTAGGGTATAAGGCCCGCGTTAGGATACCATGCCAAAATTGCGTCCGTATCGGTCGTATAGTTATATATAGCCGATTATCCCAATTCACACAACAAACACTTGCCGTCCATATCGGTTCATAATCTTTACCAAAATTTTAATTTTTAATTTAGAAAACATTCGTCAAAATGTATATTCCTATAGAAACATTCTTGTCAAAATTTGTATTTCTATTAGAATAATTTTGTTCAAAATTTCTATTTCTATTAGAAAATTTTTGTCAAAATTTTTATTTCTAATAGAAAATTTTTGTTCAAAATGTTTATTTCTCTAGAAAATTTTGTCAAAATTTTTTATTTCTATAGAAATTTTGTCAAAATTTTATTTCTTATAGAATGTCAAATTTTATTTCTATAGAAATTTTGTTTCAAAATTTTTATTTCTTATTAGAAAATTTTTTTCCAAAATTTTATTTCTATAGAAATTTGTTTTCCAAGTTTTACTTCTATAGCCAAAATGTGTTGGCCTTTTTTTAATTCAAAATTTATTTTGTCAAAATTTTTATTTCTATAGAGAACTTTAAACTTTAATTATTTCATACGTGTATTTCAATCGGCAACCGCCTCTTTTTAGTTTCTCCATTACCACTTATGGACCTTATGTGGTATAATATTACGGGGGCCGTGTCAGGAAGTTTTAAGATACCTTGCCATCGGCACAGTGCGTTACCGCGCAACCAAGTTAATTCGATTTGTGGATGAACAGTTCTTTAATAGAAGTTTCTACCGCAATCCCCATTGGTGGAGGCCGTACATAAGCTTCTGCGCCTGGCCGAACTTACGGGCCGTTTATCATACTTTTTTTGTTAAATCATATACCCGGTATGACTTAAACTTCTAATTTTTAAAAGACCGGTTGCTTAAAAAGTTTAAACTATACCTTGCCATCGGCCAAGTGTTACCGCCAACCCAGTTAATATCGACTGGTTGGATTGACAGTCTTCAGCTAGCAAGTTTCTATCAATCCATGCGTAGATGCGTACATAAGATTCGGTCTTGGCCGTTAAGTAGCATTTCCTGTCTCCCATATTTCAGTATCTCTCTGCATTAAGTTCGACTTCAGAAGAAACACATGTTCAATGATAGCATAGAAATTGTCCATTGAAATACAGAAAAACGGTTAACGATGGACAAAAGCTCCGATTTTCGGTTGTTTAATCGAGAATATGAATTTTTCTTTCCCATATTCGCCGGTTTTCGGTTTGTGTAATTAATCGAATCCGGTTAACCGGTGTCGGTTTTGGACACCCTAGATTGAACCCATAACCCTTTGTACAAAAGACTGTTATAATAACCACAATTGCATCATTTCTGTTTTCATGGGTTATTTAAGACTATTGCGTTTTACTACAACCCCTCGCCCAGTTTAGTGACTTTTGTTTTTCCAGCTATACTCTCCCTTCCATAACTCAGTGAACTACTGAAATGAATCTTCTTTGTTATTGGATTGGATAAATTGTCCAAGAACGAAAGGACAATAGTGTCGATGATGATTTCAACGTAAATCCTGAGTTCAATTGCACGTAAGTTGGGTTAGATTTAAATTTATGTTTTCGATTGCTGCTAGCGCTTTGTTTCGAGTCGATTGGTGTTACTTCAGTTTTCTAGGATTTTTATTTAAAATAAATATCGCATGGTCTTTATGTAGCTGTTATTTGGTCAAACAAGCACTGCCATTGATATATGTTTCACCTGTCCACAATATTTTGTTGTATTGTTTTTTTTTCTTAATTGAAAATGGAGTACCATTTATTTTATAATAAATTTTCTTTACAAAAACAATAATGTTGAGATAAACTTTATGGAAATATCATAAATTTGTGACTTGTTAGACGAAAGAATGTTTGACAGTCACCAATGGGATGACCATTTTTAATTAAATAAGAATATTCGAAATTACTATCATGAAATAACCTGAACTAGCCAATCCTTCGAAAAAATTGACTGCCCTGCAGACAAAAAAAGACGAGAAACTTTAGTATACGATCCAAAACTGGAGTCAACGAATAAAGCTTATTCATTTAATTGTAAAGACATGTAACTAAATAAATGGCCAGATTTAAATACAGACGATATGACCATAGACAAAGTAGTAAGACATGAATCAGAAAGGTTTCTATAGACAGATCGAATTAATAAATCCGTCATTTAGTAGATATATCATCTAAATTTTCGGAGAATATAATTTATTCTATATGAGAATTATATAAATTTTGACAACTTTTTCTATAAGAAATACCGATTATGACCATTGCGTATTAATCTATAAAAAATTCGTGATAAAACTATGTTATATTGGTATGAAGATTAAATAATATTTGCTGAGAGCAACCATCTGATTTACTTAAAATTAAGAACCTGATATGGGAAACATTTTAAATCTGAATAGTGAATTTTGCCGTGATATAAGGTCTAAAATATATTTGAGAAAATTTTCCTAAATAGAAATATAATTTTGACAACAATTATATTTGTATCCCAATACAGGATAGAAGACCATAATATAATTGCATTCGGTTAAATAGATAAGCATAACTCTTATTATTAGCTTACGACACAACGTTGCATTTATGAGTTCATACGCATCGCGATGTAATTATTTGCTCCTCCGAGAGAGGCTCCGTCATGAGATCCAAATCTGGGGAACGGACTTATTATTTGGTTTGGGAGTGTGGATATAGGCTAATATATAATAAGTAGAAGATATAAGATTGGTACATAAGGTATTTCTCGCGCGAGTATGGACTTTCCTACCATATCTTAACGTATGTAGCTTAAGAGACCCAACATTCCTAACACCCTATGTTTACACATAATTTCAAACGGATACGTGACTGAATTTCGTGGCTCTCCAGAGAGACTCTGCGGAGACAATATTCTGTGCGCGCGCGGATAGAGTTAGTAAGGGCTGCCGAGAGGACTTATATATGGGGGATCGAATTTATAATTTGGGGCTATATTTATGGTGAGCGCGATATGGCCCAATTCTTGCATGGTTGTTAGAGATCGTTATATACTAACACCTACGTTCCAGAATATTTCAATCCGCAAATACGGATGAATGTTGCTCACCCTCTAAGAGAGACCAGGTATGATCAATATCCTGGGGATGCAAAGCTTAATACCTCGGGGGCTATATATAAATAGTACCATTATAGGAACTGTCAGCCGGTCGGGAATGAGTGGATCTCATATCTCTTGAGTCGGCTCGAGTTCAAGGCAAATCCTAGGAGAGAGCGAGTATTTACAGCCCATATTCACACATTAGTAGGGCGAGAGGCCAGCCAGATCTGATCCAGGATGATAATATTTTGTACTTTCCTCTTACCGGAGGCTACCGCGATATGCCAACGAGGAGGGACAATTCGGTTTAAAGGTGAGGGCTATAATAAAGGTACCATAATACTAATATATTGTAATAAAAATGATCAGCCCCGGATCAGAATGGACCAATTTGTAATGCATAGGTTTATGTCTAGAGAGCCTCAATCAGATATACGAAACCACCACGTCAAAGCGCGAGTTAACCTGAAAGGTTGGTCCATGCTCTGATGGCGGTAAGGGGGTGGAGGGGGTGGGGGGGGGGGGGGGCGGTATAAATTTATAGACTTAAACTTAGAGCAAAGACTCCGGTATGCATAATAGTTTATATGGCGGAGAGAATCCGTTATATGTATGTGGGTTTATACGTAATAAGATGAACCTGCGATAAAATGAGATACCAGCTTTGACATGGTTAGACATCACGATGAGACCACACTAAAACTTATACACTTCCATAGTAAGCGCAGAGGGAATATTCAAGCCAGATGCCGGAGGAAAATTTGCTTCTCTAATTAGAGGCCGTCGGGAAACCAAATCGGGTCTAGAGGCAAATCGAAAAGCACATCCGTTTTTATTATTAGGGGGCCCTATATATGTATATGGGGGCTCAATACGTAAAAAGTGGAAAGATTAATTGATACCAGGACCATGATTGTTGTATATGTGTACATGGTTTGTTATAAAGACCAAATACAAAACACCATACCCACCATGATTGTATCAGTCTGATCGATAATAAATTATTGCTTCTTTTAGAAGCACGCAAGCCAAATTTGGGGGTATCCGTTTTATGCTAAGCACCATGTACCAAAGGCTCAGTGCGGTATAGGATGAAATTTATAGAATTCACTAGAGGAGCCTCGGAATGAGTGGCAAATTTTTTGCATGGTTTGTGCCAATTAGACCATGCACGCCAAATATACTAACACCAATGCTAATCTCAAAATAAAAATACTTCCAGTCCGGACGGATGATGATTACCTGCTTCTCTATAGGGGTCCTGCAAGCCAACATTGGGGAGAGCCGTTTTTATCAGTGTCGATAGCTTGGGGAGCTTAATTACCGATACGGAATGACTGATTAAAGGGCCGCGTCAGTATTTGGCAATTACCGATTCTAACCAGACGGGACACCCAGACCGAGCATGCGACATGCTAATCAAAACTTAGCACTCTAGTATGTGTCCAAGCTATTCAGGCAGATCGGCCATTGTTTACGTTTCAAAGTTATCGCGAGTGATTTCAACAGCGGACGGACGGTACTATGCATCAGATTCTGAGCTGAATGCAAACACCACTGATCCCAGTATATCAGTATGTTGCATAAAAAAAAACGGTACAATTGGACAAGGTTTAATATAATACCCATCCCTTTTATGGGGGTTGTGCGGGTTAGAGCAAAAATTGCCGTACCGATGAGAGTGTAACAAACCGAATGAACAAAGAATGTATGGTTTGATCAAAATGTCCTCATATTAGAAACTAAATCCTTATGGTGTACCAGAGAGGTATTTCAAAAATAAGTCATGGATAACACCCTATAGTCGAAAACGCACTAGCGCGAGTTGCCTCTAACAAGAATCACTTGAGTAACGAATGACAAAATTACATAGAATTGTGCCGTACGAATTTGTCTTCCCCAACATCGTGTAGTAACTCTATAAATTTTGACACAAATTTCTAAATAAGAACCTGGCCCCCAGCGATCATTAATTCTTGTTTTCTCAGCCATACTAAAATGGATTTCAATAACTCAGCAGGGAATATTAATTTGGTTGACCAAAAATTGATAGATCGGCAGTATCGACCGAAAACAGAGGCTAAATTTTTTTGAGGGCTCATAAAACTTTGAATGCAGTACTCAACCAAATGGAATCAACAAAATGTCGGAAGCTCGTTTATGAAATTTAATGAATCCATACGTTGGTACATACGCTCTTTGAAGGGTATGCTGATATGTTGGAGGGGAATATAACAGACGAGTTCGTATTAGAGAACAAAAAAACGTGTTTTTTCTACCCCCATGCTAAGACAGATACTGTTTTACCCAATTTTGGCACGCCGCTTATAGCGGCCATATACTAACACCCACGTTTCCATAATTTAAACCGCGAACCGGATGAATTTTGCTTCCTCCAGAGGCTCCGGAGATCAAATCTGGGGAACGTTTATATGGTGGGTATATATAATTATGACCGATATGGACCAATTTTTTGGCATCGTTGTTAGGACCTATATAATACACCACGGTAACCAAAATTTCAAACCGGATCCGGTGAATTTTCGCCCCCCAAAAGGCCTCCGGGAGGACAAAATCTGGGGATCCGTTTTTAATGGGGGCTATTAATATAATTATTGGAACCGATGTGGACCAATTCTTCTACAGTTGTTAGCAGACCTATACTTAACATGTACCAAATTTCCAGCCGGCATCGGATGCAATTTTGCTTCTCTTAAGAGCTCCGTGGTGCACATGTTAGCATGCCCCGGCCTTCATGCACATGGTCGTGGTTCGATCTCTTGCTTCGAGCGACAGCCAAAAACGTTTTTCAGGCGGTGGATTATCCACACCCTCAGAAATGCTTGGTGACACTCCTATGAGGGTTTCAAAGCTTCTCTACAGGCGTCTTCCTGCTGGAACGCCGTTCGGCACTCAAAGACAATATAAAATAAGAGTACAGGCAGGCTATATATTGGCGAGCTTAACATCGGAATCGGGCAGCACTCAAGTGAATATAGAGAGAAGTTCACCAATGTGGTATCACAATGGACTGAATAGTCCTAAGTGAGCTGATGACATCGGGCTGCACCTAACCTAATCGTAACTAACCTAACCATACACCATGGTACCAAATTTCAGGCCGGATCGCAATGAAATTGCTTCTCTTAGAGACTCCGTAAACCGAAATCGGGGCATCGGTTATATTGTGGGCGCTATTATAATTTATGGACCCGATGTGGACCAATTGTGCCATGGTTTGATTAGACGACATATACTAACACCATGTACAAATCTTCAGCCGGAATCGGGACATGAAATTTGTTCTTCTTAGAAGCAATCGCAAGCCAAATTTGGGGGTCCGTTTATAGGGGGATATATATAATTATGGAACCGATGTCGGACCAATTCCTTGCATGGTTGTTAGGGCCAGTATACTAAACCACGCTACATAATTTCAATCGGATCGGATGTAATTTTGCTCCTCTAAAGAGGCTCCGGAGGGTCAAAATCTGGGGATACGGCTTTAAGGGGCTATATAAAACTTATGGGTCGATGTGGACCAATTTTGCATTGGTCATTAGAGAAACACTATACAACACTGATTTTACCAGAATTTCAGCCGCGATCCGGAATCGACAAATTTGCTTTCCCTTTAGAGCTTCCGTAAGCCAAAATCCGGTGGATCGGTCTTATATAGGGGTCATAATATAATATGGGAACCGATGTGGACCAATTTTTTGCATGGTTGTTAGAAACCATATGACTAACACCATGTACCAAAATTTCAGCCCGGATCGGATAAATTTTGCTTTCTTTTTAGAGGCTCCCGTAAGCCAAATTCGGGGGATCGGTTTATATAGGGGCCTTATATTAATATGGACCGATGTGGACTCAATTTGTGCATTGGTTGTAGGAGACCATATACTAACACCATGTAACAAATTTCAGCCGGATTCGGATGAAATTTCTGTTCTCTCTAGACAGCAAGTCGCAAAGCAAATTTTGGGGGTCCGTTTATATGGGGCTATACGCAAAATGAAACCGATGATGGCCTTTGCAATACCATCCGACCTACTATATCAATAACAACTACTTGTGGCCAAGCGTTTCAGTCGATAGACTTGTTTCCGTTCGCCGAAGTTAGCGTGTTCTTGCAACAGACGGAACGGACGGGACTTACTCGCATCGACTCAGAATTTCACCCACGACCCCAGAATATATTATACTTTATGGCGGTCTTAGAGAAAATCATTTCGATTGGTTACAAACGGTAATGACAAAGTTAATATACCCCCTCCTATGGTGGAGCGGTATAAAAACACCACGTTCCCAAAATTTCAACAGAGGTCGCAAACCAAATCTGGGGTCGCGCTCTTATCATAGTGGCTATAACGTCCAAAGTGGTCCGATAAGACCATTTGCCAACTTAACTACATCCGAACTACGTTGATAATCAACTACATTCGTGTCAATCTTCAATGCGCATGGCTTGTTTCGTTCGGAAGTTAGCGTGATTTCAACAGACGGGGCTACATCACTAGATCGCATCAGAATCGCGTTTGCACTAGAACCAAACAATATCATTACCAAAATTTTGTGAGAAAATTCTATAAAATGAATTTATTCTGATAATTGGTTTGATAGTTTTGCTGTCACTAGACGGATGCTGATGATGAGAAATGTGAGTAATTCCGAAACGTGCGTCCATCCAACCATCTTTGGCAGTCTTATAGGGCTTTGCCAAATAAATTTGACAAACATTATTTTCCTCTGTTGGTTAAGCTACACTTGTAGTTTATGGCAATGCATGGTTTTTAAGCTAAAATCAAAAAAAAAAAACAATATTTATTTCTTTAGAAATTTTGCCAAATATTATTTCATAGAAAATTTCGACAAAATTTTATTTCTATAGAAAATTTCGGCAAAATTTTATTTCTATAGAAAATTTTGTCGAAATTGTCGTTCTATAGAAAATTTTGCCAAAATTTTATTTCTCTAAGAAATTTCGCCAACATTTTTGGCGAAAAAACTTTATTTCCATAAAATTTTGCAAAATTTTATTTCTATAAGAAAATTTGCCAAAATTTTAATTTCTACCAACATTTGGTAGAATTCTACACAAAAATGTGATTTTTTTTTATTGTTTGGTAGAATTGGTTAAGATTCTTAAATGTGTTGCGTAGATTTTGAAAATATTCCTCTCTAAAAATTTTTCTATAGAAATACCATTTCGACGAAATTGCACAATTATAATTTTTGCTATATACAATTATGAACTCGGTTGTCACAGTTGGTAGAAATTTCTTAGAAATAAAATTTTGCAAAAATTTCTTAATAGAAATAAAATTTCGACAAATTTTCTTTAGAAGTAAAAATTTTGCAGAATTTTCTATAGAAATACAATTTTGACAGAATTTTCTATAGAAATACAATTTTGACAAAATTTTCTATAGAAATAAAAACAAAAATTTTTGCAGAAAAAAAATTACAAAAATTTCTGCAGAAATAAGATTTTGACAAAATTTTCTATAGAAATAAAATTTTGCAAAATAAGATTTCATAGACAATCTAAAAACAAAATTGTCCATATTGGTTTAGATTTAAATGTACATATACTTTTACATATAGTCTTTATATTTGATATTATATAATCTTGGCACCTTTTGGCTTCGAAAAGTACATTTTTAATACATTTTTGGTACTTTTTAGTCAACGTTATTTTTTCATACCTGATTTATATGCGCAGCAAAGTACCAATGATATCCTTATCTGCTTCTGAAAGCGCTGAAATTCATACAAAGAAAAAGCGCATTTAATTGGGTAATTTCCTTATAAATTCATCAGTGAATGCGTCGCAAAGGTAATTGCTGATTGGCTTTCACTTTCCTTACAAAGCTGTTGAAAACATCAGCCTATAGTGAAGGTTAAATGATCAATAATTTTTTGAATCTAGATCCCAATGTAACTACAACCATCT
>PGFW01008072.1:0-12281 GCA_003123925.1 Haematobia irritans | reverse complement strand
TATGCCTGTACATATTAAATTAGATCAATTTTGTTTTCCTGGAGTGGAATTTGCAAATAGAAAAAAAGTGGAAAAAACTAAACAATATGCGCACGCACGGATTTTGTGTGAGAATTTGATTTGTCGTGAGCCGGATGCTAAATATTTCGTGATAAATCGTTCGACAAAACTTTCATCCAAATACCTCAGTTATAGGTGATTAACAGTTTGTTTGGATTCGGAATTTGACCACCTTTGTCATTTCCATCCGCCTTATTTTTGATTTGTCAGTGATCGAAGCTACCAAATCTTTTTTTGAACTTTTGTAAAATTGTGAATTTTTTACTTACAATAACACGTTTTTTTAACAAATATAAATTAAAGAGCGATAATTTGCGAAAACTTGAAACACTTATTGCCAAAGGAGTCGCAAACCTATTTCGGTTCATTAAACTTTTCCCGAAAATTCATGTGGTACTCAGACATTGAGCTTCTTTTCTTCTATTAAGGGCAAATTTCTTAAAAATAATGATATTTTAATGAAATTAACGTTTATAATTTTGCTTCAAAATTTTTTGTTTTCATTAAATTTTGAAAATTTGCAGCTTACTATAAAATTCGTGGGTCTTTGAAGTTAGGGAAAATTTCCTTTAAAGAAAAGAAGAACATTTTTCTATACCCGCCACCATAGGATGGGCGTATATTAACTTTATAATTCTGGTTGTAACACATCGAAATAAAGTATATATATTCTGGGTCGTGTCAAATCTCAGTCGATCTAAGCATGTACGTCCGCCCGTCCGTCTATTGAAATCACGCTAACTTCCGAACGAAACAAGCTATCGACTTGAAACTTGACACAAGTAGTTGCTATTGATGTAGGTCGGATGGTATTGCAAATGGGCCATATCGGTCCATTTTTACGTATAGCCCCCATATAAACGGACCCCCAAATTTGGCTTGCGTAGCCCCTAAGAGAGTAGCATATTTCATCCGATCTGGCTGAAATTTGGTACATGGTGTTTAGTACATACACTGAAAAAAAAGCATACTCGGTTCCAAAGATTTTGTCTTTACTTTAAAAAATTTTGTATTGATTCCGAGCCAAAGAAGCGGAGAATACAAGTAAGGATACTTTTAAGACACAATTCTCTTTTAAAATCGGGTTTTGTGTACTTGCTTCTAGGAAGCAAATTTTAATTTTTCGCTTTTTCAGCTTTTTCTTCATATGCTATCAAAGTCCTTTAAAAACGAGTTAACGGCACCTTTATTTTCCAAATTAGGACTCGACTTCCAGTAGAAATTATGCTATGTTTGAAGTAAAAACTTCTTTAAAATAAAGTTTTGAAAAACATGTCCTATATTTGAACGATTTTTTGCTTTGCAGTCAGGATGCAAAAAGACAACAAATTTAAAGACAATTTCATTAAATTTAAAGAATTTTTCTGAATTATTAAAGTCAAGTTGACCTTAGCCTATAAATTTTTTCTTTCATGTTAAGATACCATTTTTAAGTCAAATCACTTAATATAAGGGACAATACGACTTCATTGAAAAGTTTATCGACTTTTGGACAGAGGAAAAATAACTTTATTTTAAGAGAAATGCCGTCTCCTATGCTAAGCAAAATTTGTATTTCGTATTTTAAAGACATGAAATCTTTGACCTCACGACAATTATTTTTTTCAGTGTAGTCTCTAACAACATGCAAAAATTGATCGATAATTATATAGCCCCTTATATAAACGGACCACCCAAATTTGGCTTGGGTTACCCCTAAGAGAAGCAATATTTCATCCGATCCGGCTGAAATTTGGTACATGGTGTTAGTATATGGTCTCTAATAACAAAGCAAAAATTGGTCCACATCGATCTATAATTATATATAACCCCCATATAAACTGATCCCCAGATTTGATCTCCAGAGCCTATTGGAGGAGGAAAACTCATCCGATCCGGTTAAAATTTGGAATGTGGTTTTAGTAAATGGGTCTCTAACAAACATCCAAAAATTGGTTTCATATCGCCCACAATTATATATACTTCCATATAAACCGATCCCAGATTTGACCTCCGGAGCCACTAGGGGAGCAAAATCATCCGATCCGGTTGAAATTTGGTACGTGTGTAAATAATATTGTTCTCTATCAACCATGCAAAAATTGGTCCATATCGTGTGCATAATTATATATATCCCCTATAAAATTTATCCCCAGATTTCGCCTCCGGAACCTCTTGGGAGGACCAAAAATTCATCCGACTAAGTTGAAATTTTGATACATTGCGCTACTATATGGCCGCTAACAGTCATGCAAAAATTGGTCCATATCGGTCTATTAGTATAATTTAAAGCCGGAGAGGTCCGGCTTTTAAAGAAGCCATATCTTTGGAACGGAATCAATACCAAAATTTTTTAAATTATACGTTCTTATTTTTTACAAATAATGGGTGAATAATTTAAGAAGAAATTATGCAAAAAATTTACGTAGATCCTTTTGCGCAAATAGCATTGTCATTTACGCATCAAAAAATGTGAATCCACCACGAAGGAAAATGAAAAAAATTTAAACTAATCTATCTTATCTTAATCCTGCTATCACACCGACATGACAAAATAAGTAAATAATTTTCGAAAAATTCAAGATATTTTATTAGAAATATTCATTTTTTTAAAGAAAAAATTAAAGAAAATTTTGTAGTTTGAAGGAAAAATGATTGGAGTTTTTTCCAGTGTATGGTATACAATAGCGCAATATCATCAGTAACACTTGACTCCAAAACATCTATGACTAAAATAAAAAAAAAATATTTCCTATTACCAACTTTTCAATTTCATTAATCAACCGAAATATGGAAGATTCCAAGAAAAATTTCCTAAAATCTCTTAATAGAATTAAACTTACAAAGCGAATTAAAGGTATTTTCATTAGATATCAAAGACCATGGCTAGCCTTCATAGACACACAGACGACTAGAAACAAGAGGAATAGGTCGCAAGGAGGACATTTATCATAATTAATTTTACGGAACAGTAGCATGTTTCAACACTTTATGAAGCAGTTTCTCTTTTTAGGGAGAGTTTAATATCAAGGAACTCGCGTTTCCAAACTTGGCATGGTGTCCAGTAGCCAAGGGTCTATAAAAAAAATTAAATGACTTTATTTTCAATTACATAATAACATTATTAATGAGAAAACTTAGAAACACACACTCGTACTCCTAGAAATCTACTCAACACAGACACACACATACACAGAAATAAAAATCGTTTGCAAACCACATTGATATCTCCTGGATGTTTTAAAGAAAAGTTGAAAAAATATATATATTCCTACAGTAAAAAGTCATTTTGTAGAAAGCCTTGGTGAGTGTGTGTGTGTGTGTGCGTGAATGAAGAATGAGTTAGGCATTGAGCGAGTGAGTGCGTATGAAAGGACATCATCAATATTCATCATATTATCATTTGTGAATGTAAAATTATACATTGGTGTGTGTGTGTGTGTCTGTTCATGTGGCTTTCTCTATGTTTTAATGGTTTGAGTATTTCTCTTATTCCTTATGTGCTCACAAATAAATGTATACGATGCTTTGTTTAAAGCAATTTTTTAAACAATTTCCAAGATCATCATCACGCAAAAAGTTATCATCGAACATGTTTTATCTTTAGCACGTTTTTTTGTCTTTGTTTTTTTTTTTCTAAGCAAAAGGCAGTCAACCCTTTTTCTGGGGAACTGGCATAAACGTTAAAGGGGTTGACTGCTTTTGACAAATTCTTGTTCCTGGTTTTTCATGTCATTTAGTAGATGATATGTGGGTGTAGTATGATAACTTTGTTAGTCCATTTGTAACGCCTCTCAATTTTGAATTGAAATTTTGAATTCCATACTAAAGTTTTGTGTGACGATTTGTGTTTTAAATTAGAAACAGCAGTATACTAAGAACCGTAAGTTCGGCTCAGGCCGAGAGCTTATGTATCCCTCCGCATCGGATTGCGGTAGAGAACTTCTACTGAGAGACTGTCATCCATCAATCGAATTACTTGTTTGCGTAAACGGCTTGGCGCGATGGCAAGAGTATCTTAAAAACTCTAACACTGTCTTCTTAAATTGTAAGTAAGTCCATACGTCGTATATATTAAATTAAAAAAGACCGAATTAAATACGTACTATAATTAAGTTTTGGACCAATTTTTGTATAGGAAATAAAATTTGATAAAAGTTTTCTATAGAAATAAAATTTTGGACAAAACAATTTTCTATAGAAGTAAAATTTGAACGAAAATTTCTATAGAAATAAAATTTTAACAATAATTTTCTATAGAAATAAAATTTTTGACAAAAAATTTTCTCATTTAGATTATACAATTTGACAAAATTTTCTAGTAGAAATAAAATTGTTAATCACAATTTCTATGCAATTAAAATTTTGACAAAATTTTCGTAATGGACATAAATTGTCACAAAATTTTCTAGTAGAAAAATAAAATTTTGCAAAAGTTTCTATAAAATAAAATAATTTGACAAAATTTTGTATAGAAATGAAATTTAAAAAAAAGAATTTTCTTATAGGAATTAAAAATTTTTGCGGCAAAATTTTCTTTAGAAATAAAATTGTGAGAGAAATTGTCTATAAGAAATAAACTTTGACAAAATTTTCTAAAAAGGTATACATTTTGACAAAATTTTCTAATGGAAATAAAATTTTGAGCATAAATTTTCTATAGAAAATAAAATTTTGACACAAATTTTCTCAATAAATATAAATAATTGACGAAAATTTTGTTGAAGAACTAGCAATTTTGACAAAATTTTGCGTAATAGAAATAAAAGTTTGCACAAAAATCTCTCTATAGAATAAAATTATTTAACGAAAATTTTCTAGAGAAATAAATTTTATACGAAAATTTTCAAATAAAAATAAAAATTTTGACAAAATTTTTCTATGAAATAGCAATTTTAACTAAAATTTTCTAGCAGAAATAAAGATGATGACAATATCTTTCTTTAGATATACAATTTTGACAAAAATTTTCTACAGTAAGTAAAATTGTTTTAGCAAATTTTCTATATAAATTAAAATTTTGACAAAATTTCTAATAAAATTAATTTTTTAACTTCCGCAAATTTTTTCAAATAGAAATAAAATTTTGACAAATTTTGTATAAAATAAAATATTGACAAATTTTTGTAAAGAAATAAAGTTTTGACAAAAATTTTCCCTATAGAGATAAAATTTTGAACAAAATTTTCCTATCAGGATATCATTTTAGACAAAAGTATTTTATAAAATAGGAAATTTGACAAAAATTTTTCTATAAAATAGAATGTTGACAAAATTCTCTCGTATAAAATAAAATTTTGACAAATTTTCCTATAGAAATAAAAATTTGAACTAAATTTTCTATGAGAAATAAAATTTGACAAAATTTAATATTGAAGATAAAATTTTTACAAAAATTTTACTATAGAAGAATAAAGAATTATTGACAAAATTGTGTATTGAAAATAAAATTTTGACAAGGTTGCAACGAACATGTTAATGGTCACCATCCAAAAATAACATTTGTCTCTCTTGAAAGCCTGTTTGTTAATAGTGTGATTAACTGGAATGCGCTTAATTTTGTGATTAGAGAGTTTTCTGTTTGACTAAAGATTGAATAATTCGTTCACATGAAAGAAAGAGTTTTCTTTTCCTTGAAAACGGAAGTTTTAGAGCAATCAAAAGTTTTCTTTGGCGACAAGACGAATATTTTCTGCAAAAGCATATAAAAAGAATTAGAGGCAAATCGTTGAATCTCATATCATACATTTGGCTTTGTTGCATCATAAAAGAATTTCGTTTGTCTGAAATTTGTTGCTTGAGGAAGGCTATTTTTTCGTTTTTTCATAAATTCACCGAGACCATTTTAATAAATTTTCATTTATGGGGCGGCTTGTTTGATAAGCCTATTATCTGGATAATGATCCAAAATATGAAATAAAAAATGGTTTACACTGCTTCAGAATATCCCGCAGACAATATTGTAGCATACTGCCGCACATGAACATAGACGAAGAAAGTAATAAAGTAGAAAAAAAGTGTTTTGTAGGGAAGAATGAATTGGCTCGTGCGAAAATTGAAAACTAAAAACTCCATAATTTTGAGATTTCCATCCACAAAGCGCTGTTTTTACAATCAGGAAAATTTAATGACCTGGTTTTCTTTTTAACTGCTGTTCATGAATAATTACACCGTATCATAGAAAAACAAATATAAACGGCCGTAAGTTGCGGCCAGGCCCCGAACTTTTATGTACGCCTCCACCATAGTATTGAATTAGAAGCTTGTACTAAAAACTGTCATCCACAATCGAGAGTACTTGGGTTGCGGTAACATTACCGGATAGGCAAAGGTATCTTAAAACTTCTTTATACAGTCTACTCAATTGTGAAAAATTAGCCATACGGGGTATTTATTAAATCAAAAAAGGCCGATTAAGTCGTATATAATTCAATTTGACAAAAAGATGTTTCTTAGAAATAAAATTTTTGACAATAATTTTCTAAAAATAGAAAAATAAAATTTTGACAAATTTTCTATTAGAATAAAATTTTTGATACAATAATTTTTGTATAGAAATAAATTTTGACAGAAATTTTCTCTATAGAAATTAAAATGTTTGCAAAATTTTTCTATACGTAAATGAAATTTTGACATAGATTTTGTATAGAAATACAAAGTTTTGAAGCAAATTTCTATAAGAAATAAAATTTGGACATCATTTTCTATAAGAAAATAAAATTTTGACTGATTAGCGTTCTGGGGATCGGCTTATAATATAACTATATGACCGATACTTGGACAATTTCGCATGGTGTTAGCGGGCCTTATACTAGCAGCAATTACAAAAATTCACCACGTAACTAATTTTTAAACCGGATGCCACGTGAAATTTTTGTCTTCTAAAAGAGCTCCGGACGGTCAAATCTGGAATCGGGTTTAAAAATGGGGGTTGTATTAATTAAGACGATGGGACCCAATTTTTGCATGGTTTGTTAGGTAGACCATATACTAACACCCACGTACGCCAAAAATTTGCAAGCGAATCCCAATAAAATTTGCTTCTCCTTAGAGGTGACCGCAAACGCAAATGTGGGATCGGTTTATATGGGGCTATATATAATCACGGGGACCCGAAGTTGGACCAATTTTTGGCATGGTTGTTAGAGAACCATGATTACACATAACACCATGTACGCCAATTTTCAGTCGAATCGGATGAAATTTGCTTCCCTTTCCCTTTAAAAAGGATATCGCAAACTAAATCTGGGGGTACGTTTTATATGTGAAGCTATACGTAACAAGTTGGACGCGATTATGGCCGCATTTGGCAATAACCATTCCGAACGTACATAGTTCGATAGCCTGTGTTTCCGTTCGAATAGCTTAGGCGTCATGTTCAAACAGACGGACCGAAACGAACGGACGGACGGGAAAGCGGACATGCTTAGATCGACTCAAGAATTTCACGGCACGAACCCAGAATATATATATATATATAATATACTATGATATATATATATATAATATAATATATATATATTATATATATATATACTATATATATAATGTAATATATTATAGTATTATAATTTACTATAGCTATATATATAGTATATATATCTATATATATAATATATATATATATATATATATATATATATAATACTTTATTGGGGTCCTTAAGAGCAATATTTCAATGTATTACAAACGGAATGAACAAAGTTATATACCCCCCCTATGGTGGAGGGGTGATAGAAATGAACCAACGAGTAAAGAAGAAAAATCAATTTGGGCGCCAATTATCATGATCATTTCAACCATGACAGTTAGTTGCAATCTCTTATTATTTTTGGGAATGCTTATGAAATTTTTTTTGCTTTAAGTTCATATTGAACATATGTGTACGGTCATTCTGCGAACTTTATACCGCACGGTTTAGTTCATGCCAAATGTTTGAGACAATACTGAGAATCTGACTGATTGTTCGATACTAAAAAGTTTTTTGATTTTTATTTTTACGCTTTTATACCGTATGAATGGCGATGGGGGTATAACAAGTGTTGTCATCCGTTTGTAACAGCATCGAAATATCCATTTTCGAGTATATACAAGTATAGATAATAGTAATCTGCGATCGTGGAGAAACTCTATAGACAATATGATAGCATGTCCTCTGTCTGGTCTGTTCTGACTTGTGTAAGTCACAGCTCAGTCTTCAATAATTTTTATTTTTTATACCCACCAACCAATAAGAATGTGAGGGGGGTATAATAAGTGTTGTCATTCGATTTGTAAGCACATCCGAAATATCGATTTCCGACTATATTAAAGTATAATATATTACCTTGGATCAGAGGAGAAATTCTAAGAGCGATATAACGATGTTCAGCGTCTGTCTGTCTGTCTGTCTGTTGTAATATCACGCATACCGAGTCTTCAATAATGAACGCAATCGTGGCCTGAAAATTTTGCAACAAACTCGTCTTTTGTCTGCAGGCAGGTACAAGTTCGAAGATGGGCTATATCGGTCCAGGTTTTTGATTATAGTCCCCGCCCAATATAAACCGACTCCTCCCGATTTGGGGTCTTGGGCTATAGAAAGTTGCGTAGTTTTTATCCAAATTTGCCTAAAATTTGAAATCTTAGAAGGTATTTTATGAACCATAAAGAGGTGTGGGCCAAAAATGGGTGAGTATCGGTCCATGTTTGTGTATAGCGCCCCATATAGACTGAATCCCCCGATTTTACTGTCTTGGGCTTATTAGAATACCAGCATTTTTATTCAAATTTAACCTGAAATTGGAAAATGCTAGAGGTATTGTAGGACCGCAAATACGTGTGCCTAAAAAATTGTGAGGTCAATCGGTCCACTGTTTGGGTATGGTTTCGGCCATATAAAAACGACCTCACCGATTTGGGTCATGGGCTTATAGAAACCGTAGTTTTTTATCCGATTTGTGCTGATAATTGAAAATCTAGAGGTATTGTTAGGACCACCCAATAAAGACGGTGTGCGAAAATGGTGAAGTATCGTAGCATATTTTGTTGGTATAGGCCCCATATATGACGCCATTTCGATTTATACAATCTTGGCGTTTTATAGAATCGCGTAGTTTAACATAAATTTGCCTGAAATTTGAAATTTATAGTTATTTTTAGGAGCCATAAAGA
The DNA here is from genome assembly GCA_003123925.1 of Haematobia irritans. NCBI lineage: Eukaryota > Metazoa > Arthropoda > Insecta > Diptera > Muscidae > Haematobia > Haematobia irritans. The sequence continues at coordinate 3,089 of PGFW01008072.1, read as the reverse complement.
GGTGTGCCGAAAATGGTGAGTATCGGTCCAATATTTTGTATAGCCGCCCATAAATAGAAGGATTTTCGCCGATTCGTTACCGTTCTTGGGGCTTCTAGAATCCGAAGTTTGTTATCCAATTTTCGCTGAAAATTGGCAAATCGCTAGAGGTATTTTCGCGCGTCATAAAAGAGATGTGGCCGAAAACGGTGAGTATCCGGTCGCACTATTTTAGTATAGCCAACCAAAAGAAACGATCTGCCGCGATTTAACATCCTTGGGCTTTCCGTAGAAACGCGTAGTTTTTTATCCTGATTTGCCGTGAAATCTGTAAATATTCTGGTAATTTTAGCTCACAAAACGTGTATCGGATTAAGTTTTTAGTCGAAGATCCTCTTTGGTAATGCCTCCATATAGACGACTTCACTTCTTGAGGGTATAGAAGGCCGCGCAACTGGATCATGAAACTTGCCTTGAAACTCAATGTAAAATTTCGAGATATTTAGACTTCTCGGTGAAAATCTAGCTGAAATTTAAAATTTCAAATCAAAGAAACGTTATTTTAAATAATTTTCTTAGCACACTTACAAAGAGATGTTAAAGAATTCTTCTACAACTCAAACCACAAATGGTTCTTATAAATCAGAATCTGATATAGTCCTCATAGGTAATATATATAATATAATATATATATATATATAATACTATTATATAATATATATATATATTATATATATATGATATTATATATATATATTATATATAATATTATATATATATATATATATAGTAGTAATATAATATTACTTAATATATATATATATATATATATACTTATATACTATATATATATAACTTTATGGGGTCTTAGAGCAATATTTCCGATTGTATTAACAACGAAAAAGACAAGTAATATGACGCCCCCATCCCTATGGTGGAGGGTATAAAATGACAAGAGTAAAAGAAGAAAATCATTCGGGCCGAAAATTCAATGATCAATTTCAGACGCCATACAGGTATGTTCATTCTTATTATTTTTAGGGAATCTTATGAAAATTTTCTTTTCTTTAAGTTTCAGTATTGAACATTGTGTAACGGTTCAATTGAACATTTATACCCACGTTTTTAGTTCATCAAATGTTTGAGACATTACTGAGAATTCTGCTGATTTTGTATACAAAAGTTTTGTATTGATTTTTACGCTTTTTATACCCGTAGAATGGCGAATGGGGTATAACAAAGTTTGTCAGCTCCGTTGCTAACACATCGAAATATCCATTTTTTCGAGTATATAAAGTATATATATAATAATCTCGATCGTGGGAGAAACTGCTAGACAATATAACCATGTCCCTCTGTCTGTCTGTCTGACTTGTGTAATCACACTAACAGTCTTCAATATTTTTATTTTTAATACCCACCCACCATTAGGAATGGTGACGGGGCGTATAATAGTTTGTCATTTGGCCGTTTTGTAACACATCGAAAGTATCGATTGCCGAACTATATAAAAGTTAATATACTTCTTGATCAAGGGAGAAAATTCTAAAGGAAGATATAACGATGTCCGTCTGTCTGTCTGTCTCTGCTGTTGTAATCACCGCTCCAGTCTTCAATAATGAAGCGAATCGTTGGCTGAAATTTTGGCAAGCAAACTCCGTCTTTTGTGAATGCAGGGCAGGTCAAGTCGAAGATGGGCTATATCGGTCCAGTTTTGAATATTAGGTCCCGCATATAAAACGGAACTGCCGATTTGTGGGTGCTTGGGGCTTATAGAACATCGTAGTTTTATTCGCAATTTGCCTAAAAGTTTGAAAATGCTAAGGTATTTTAATAATCTCTATTATTAGAGGTGGTGCCAAGAAATGGTGAGTATCGGTCGCATGTTTTGGTATAGCCCCCATATAGACCGATCCCGCCGATTTTAGCTTCTTGGGCTTATCAGAAAACCGCATATTTTTATTCATTAGCCTGAAATTTGAAATCTAGAGGTACTTGGTACGGACGCATAATACGTGTGCAAAAATTGTCGAGTATCGGTCCAGTGTTTTGGTATGGTTCCATAAAAACGACTCCCGATTTGGGGTCATGGGCTTATAGATACCAGTAAGTTTTTATCGGCCGATTTGTCTGAATTGGGAAATCTAAAGGTACTTTTAGGACCAATAAGAGGTGTGCCGAAAATGGTGAGTATCGTCCATATTTGTATAGCCGGCCCATATAGACCCATTTCCGCGATTTTCATCTTGGGTTTAGTAGAATCGCGTAGTTTACATAAATTTGGCCTGAAATTTTGGAAAATTTAATAGTTATTTTAGGGAACCATATGATAAGGGTGTGCCGAAATGGTGAGTATCGGTCCATTATTTTTGGTATAGCCGCCATATAGAAACGATTTCCCGATTTTAGCTTCTTGGCTTGCCTAGATCCGAAGTTTTTATCCAAATTTTTTCCTGGAATTGGAAATCTAGAGGTATTTTCCGGGTCATGAAAGAGATGTGCCGAAAACGGTGAGTATCGGTCATAATTTTTAGTATAGGCCAGCCATAGAGAAACGATTCTCGCCCGATTTAACTCCTTGGGTTTCTAGAAACCGTAGTTTTTTATCTGAATATTTTTGGCCTGAATTGTAATATTCTGGTATTTTAGGCTTCACAAATAACGTGTATCGGATTAAGTTTGTTATCGGTCCTTTTGGATAATTGCCTTGCCATATAGACCGACTATCACTTCTTGAGGGGGTATAAGAAGGCGCAACTGATGCATGAAACTTGCTTGAAAACTCATTAAGAATTCTCAGATTTTACTTCTCGGGTGGAAAATGCTACTGATTAAAATTTTAAATTCAAGAACGTTTCTATTTTATAATATTGTTCTTGCACACTTCACAAGAGATTGTTTAATGATTCTTCTACAACTCAAACACAAATATATAAATCCAGAATACTGATATAGTCCTGCATTAGGTGAAATCCTTTAAATAGTTATCTTCGGGAAGTGTGCGTTCAAGTACTCAAGCCCTTCTGAATTTCAACAGAAACCCATAATATCTTGAATACATGGTGTGGTATTTAAGATTCGGGCTGGGCCGAATTTACGGCCGTATATAC
>PGFW01008071.1:6619-17048 GCA_003123925.1 Haematobia irritans | reverse complement strand
ACAACAACAACAAGCCCCATTCGCATATAATTACAATAGATTTTAATTGAAAATAAAAACCCAAACTAAAAACAACGCCGTATATAAATAGAATCAGAATTACAATAGTAAAAACATCAACCACAACAATAAAACAGCATTACCACAACCATAAAAATATATTAACAATAGAAAAAAAAACAACAACAACAACTTAAGATTCAATTAAATTTATAAATGAAATAATTTATAATCGAAATGTTTCTCGTTTTTAAATGTGAAAGAAGTATAAGATAAATATTAAAATCAAATAAAATAATACATGTATAATTTATATTTTCATTTTGTGTTTGTGACTTAATAAACAATATTTATATCAAAATAAATATATACGACAGTTTTTTTTATGTATTTATTTTTTTAGTTGGCTTCAATTGAAATCATTATTACACAAAATACAAAATTGAAATCATTATTACACAAAAATACAAAAAAATATAAAAAAATCCAACATGTATATTAAAAAAACTAAACTATGTTTCACTTTTACCACACATTCTTACCGTACATATGTAATATGACAACAATAGAATTTAAGTTTGAAAATAAACAGAAAATAGCGTACAACCCAAAAAATACACACATACATACAATACAAATTATATACAAAATATAATTTCCCGCCCGCCTACTTTAAAGTTTCATAAGTGTTATAATTTCTTTTTGCAAAATTCTATTTTTTTTCCAGTTTTGAGTTTAAGGAAGAAAAATGTCAAAAAAAAAAACAAAAAATTTGAAATTGTTTAAAACTTTTTTTAACAAAGTAGAAACAAATCAAATAAGTATAAACTGTGTTATATAATTTCTTTCATGTTTGTTTTTATGCATATATACTTATTATTAATTAAACTTTTTTATACATGTTTATGTTTATTATTCTCCCTATATCCTGGATTATGCCTTACTTTTAAACCATTTATTCTAAATAAAGTTGTTAACATTTGTTTTATTAGCCTATTGTCCACTTGTTCCTTCTCCATTCCCCCATTTGTTCTATTATAATGCAAATGTACTAATACAAAAAAAAAGAATTTTCTCAAAAGAAAAACAGAAAATTAGAAATAATTTAAAATTTAATTGTAAACCATAAAGAAATGTTTAAGTTTACCTTATAAATTTAAATTTAATGTTCAGTTCACTTGTAAGACATCCACTTTTCTTTTGAACCTCTACCTAAAATTTACAATTCATATATATATTAAAGAAAAATAAAAAATACGTATAAAAAAACATAGAAATCATTTTGTATTTAAGTTATAATTTACAAAAACAAAAAGATTATAGATAATTACGGAAAAATAAAAAACCTGGATAATTGTTTATTATTTTCTATAACCATTATTATTACGATGACTATTATGATTTTTTCTTTTTGTAGTTGTATGCTTTTTCGTTATTTTGATTATATTTTTTATCATAAACTTCTTAATAATTTACAAAAAAAAATACAAAAAAAACAACAATAAATATAAAAATATATGCATATTTTTATTAATAAATATATTAGTATTCAAAAAATTGAAACAAAAACTGTTTTCATTTCATAAGTTGTGTTTTTTTATTTCACTATACTATAAAATAGTTATCAAACCGAAAAACTGTATTTCTTATTGTGAAGGTTCAACGTATGTCTCTCATGGCATATTGCGTGTTCAAAATTTTTGAAAATCATCCTAACGATGACGAAATCACTCATACTCATGAGTTTAATAATGCTCGCACACAAACATTTTTTTTCTGATTTAATCACAAAATTAATTGATCCAATTAATTTTTTAATTGTAATGTCTTCAATTACAGAAATTATAGTATCAATTAAAAAATTAATTGATCCAATTAAAAAATTAATTGATACAATTAATTATGTGATTGACTTTTGTTTCAATTACATAAATTTGTTGAATCAATTAAATTTTTAATTGAATATTTTTCAAGACTCAATTAAGACTTTAATTGGAAACATTTTCATGAAATTTTTTTATGCGATCACACTCACGAGGTAAAAGTATGTTTCCATTTTACTTTAAATTTTTTACATGTTAGGGTTAACGTTCATGTCAATATCTGTTTTGGCAAGTGCGATTAGAAGATGTAGAAGTCCAATCATCAACCCAAAAGAAAAAAATCCAAAAACATACTTCCTTCCGGAACGAAAGTTTAGACAAGCGAAATTCCCTTTGTTACAAAGTATTTTCTTTACGAGCAAATAAACCCAACTTTGTGATAAATTATTTAGCGATTATCTCTAATCTATTGTATTTAATTTTTATAAATATTTTTCGTGTACATTTTCGTTCGATTCAAATTTCGATTTCTAATTAAAAAAAATTAAGATTTTGAGTATAGTGCAAATGTAGCATAACTTTGAATACACAATTACTATACTTGCACCACTGTGGCATCACAATGGACTGAATAGTCTAAGTGAGCCTGAAATTAGAGATGTGCACGTGATACGAAATTGTCGTGACTCACGCGTGAGTGATTAACCAACCAAATGTCGTGCGTATGCGTGAGTCACGACAATTTCCTGTCACGTGCACACCTCTAATTTCAGGCTCACTTAGACTGTTCAGTCCATTGTGATGCCACAGTGGTGTAAGTGTACACCGAAAGAATTCTCTTCGTTAATTTTACGAAGAATTCTTCATTAACTATTCTCCCTGAATTCTTCATTAAAATAACGAAATTTTCATTCATTTTCGTAAATTTTACGAAGAACATTTTACGAATATACGAAACTTCTACGAAACATTCTACATTAACTTTTCTTCGTAAAAAGTTCGTACTTTTAACGAAACTTTCTTCACATTTCATGAATTTTGTGAAGAAGTTTTTACGAATATTTTACGAAACATTCTGCGTTAAAATTTCTTCATAAAAAGTTCGAAACATTTTCTTTGGAATAACGAAGAAGTTTCATTGAAGTTGTAAAATTTCCGTTCGCGGCATTAAATTGTCTTTTTTAATGTGCTTGAGTGCATTCCTTTATTCTATTTTTTTATTGCAAGTCTATGCTACTTCTCATTTTGGGTGATAGCGCGATAGTGAAGCAATAAAACTAAAAATTATTCAAAAACTTAAGATGTAAAGTAGTGATGTCATTTTTCACACTTGCAACCACAACCAAATGCACTTTCGACTATAAATTTTTTTCTAAAAGTTCGAACATTTTTCAGAAAAAAGTACGAAAGTTTTTCATAAAAAGTACGAAATTTTTCATAAAAACTACGAACATTTTTCATAAAAAGTACGAAACATTTTCATAAAAAGAACGAAATTGTTCAATAAAAAGTACGAAGATTTTTCATAAAAAGTACGAAGATTCTTCATAAAAAGTACGAATTTTTTTCTTACAAACTACGAAAATTTTGGAAGAATTTTTCTTCGTAAAAAGTACGAAATATTTCGTACTTTTAATGAAAAGTTTCTTTGGTTTCTTTGGGTACGTGAGCAACGAATTTCGGAAAAACACGCTCACGAAAATAATCCCGCTTACGAACATACAATGCTTATGAGTTGAATTCATTTATAATTTTAGTGACATCCTAGGTAGTATGAGTTTTATAACGCACTCGAATTTAACCATACTCATGTTTTCAGTCAGGTTCTATAGGTAAATCACTCATAAAATTGTTCGTGAGTCACAACATTTAAAATGATTTCGTGGCGTGAGTACAAATTTTCTTTTTCGTGAGCGTGAGTCCTACCAAAAAATATTGTGCGTGAATAATATATTTCTCCGTCGTGAGTGTGTGTGAGCAAAGTATTACTCACGTGCACATCTCAACCTAAAATATATACCTACTACACTTGCAAATTTATTTTTTTTTGCACCGAAATCGCTAGACTAGATGAGCTCTACATGAATTTGTTGCGACAAACATGCTAACATGTTCACCGTCCAAAAAAAAATTCTAGAAGGTGATCATTTTTCTTTATATACTATTAATTCCATATCCCATATTTTAATTCCACTTCAATTCCATTTGCTCCTATCACGACCAACTACGAACGTGATATTTGGTGTCCTGGAGTCAACAAAAATTAACTAGTGTGAAGATTGAATAAGTGGAATCCTCTGTTTTTATTTATTTTTTGATTAAATATAATTTTTTTCCTTTCCAAAAACCTTTAAATTCTTTGAGTACTACCTAATTCAACTTTTACCATTTTATTTTAATTTCACGAAATATCTGGTAATAATGGATATTAAAAAACCATGGCGGTAGAATTGATTCACATTCTCTAGGTAGTGAATAATGTGCATAGTATTATTATTATTATTAATTTTTTTTTTTTTTTTAATTATAATTTTTTTATTTTTTTTTAATTTTTTGCCATTTTTGCGTTCTATTTTCCCTATGGAGCGGTTTTCGATTTGGTTGTCGATGGATATATAACGACAGCTTTTACAATAAGAAATAAACAAATATAGAATCATTTAATGCCCACATTGCATACTATTTTAAACAGTGAACATTAACGAAATTTTCTCTATTCATTGCTCCTTTCTTTTTTCTTCTTTTCATTTTTTGTCATTATTAAAAAAAACTATAATTTCAAAAGCACTCACCACATCAAAACCTCCAACACCCATATTATTCTAAAAAAAAAAACAAAACCAATAGATCGAAAAAACAAACCTCCATTCAAGAAATATACCAATTGCAAAACAGATATTAACCCACACAAATAGCAACAATATGAATACAGATGCAGATTAACAACCGAAAAAAAATAAAATACAATATAATTAACTAATATGAAAAATACATATGTATATGCAAAAAAAAAACAACAACTGAAAACTAAAATATTTTATTCAATAATATTAAAAACCAATAAAGACCAACAGGTAAATATTGCACTGTGTTAGTTCTAGTTCCCAAACCACCACAATGGGAACACAATACAATGAGTATTAAACACATGCGCGTTACATTGACGTGATCGGTATACGGATAGGTAATTGATAGAAGAGGACACAATCAGAATTAATACAAAAGAGTGTAGAGAGTTAGAGAGAGAGCAGAGGAAGCATCTCACCACAAAAAGACATGCTTATTGTGAATTAACAACGACGACGACAAGTTACATGTAATGCTAGGGTTTATCATTCTCTAAGAAAACAGAGCGAAATGACCGTTGATATGCTCTTGAAAAGATTATATCAACTCAACCACTGTCATGACTTTGCTCATACTTACACATAAAAATTGGCTCCAAAAGCAATAACAAGAACAACAACAAAAATAAATAAGATATACAACAAAATACACATTAGTCAATGAAAAATATCATGAAAGGAAACCGAACAATTCCGATTTGATCCGATTATGTTTTATAACCTTTAACCCTTATCTCTCTCTTTTTTGTTTTTTTGTTTTGTTTTATGTTTGGAAATTGGATTTGGGGAGGGAAGTACAAAGAGAGGATTATTTCGGAATTCATTTGAAGCTTAAGATCTATTGTTGTTGTAGATGTATTTAAAAATCTATTTTATAATTTATATGCTGATCTATTGTAATGTTTTGTTGTATTTTATACTGTGTTTGTGTGTGTGTGTGAGAATTTGTGTGTTTTCTTGTTTCTCAGAAAGTAGAAGAATTACGGTTGTTCTTTTTTTTTGTATTTATTTTTAAGAAAATTTTTTTCTTATTAATTGGTTATCTTGTTTATTTCTTAACTATTGCTTATATAAATTGTATAGAATTGAAAAGTGAATATGTTGTAAATTAATCCATCGATATTTTAAGACTAATCTTAAAACAATCAGTATAGGATTTTATACGGTAGAAATTCATATTTATCATTATAATTCACAACAATCTAAACAGTATTGAATATCTTTGAAATATTTTTTTTTGTGTTCGAAAATTTATTGTTTTAGATTTTCCGAATAGTCTTTGTCTGTTTTCTACATTTATTGGAGTTTTGTATTTCTCTGGATCGAAAACAAGGAACTTTATCCGAAAAATTCCTCTAAATTGCTATCCCAAAAAGTTTAATAAATTCAACAAAACAAAAACTAATTTTAATTTAACAAATAAAACGCATTCAAGTTCGGCCAGGTTAAATGTTATATACATATCCTCTGCCATAGCAGAAGCACTAAAAAGAATTATATATAGGGTGACATATACTAAAAAGTGACTCAAGGACATCAGCTAATGCAAAATGTAAACAACTTTAAAACTTTATTTGAAAGAATGTTTGAGTGTGGTTGTAATTCGTATTAGTTTCAAATATTGTTGATTTCACTGCGGTTCGCTTTCTATTGATACGTTACATTTTGTTTTAGCATTACTAAAAGAAAACATCGTGAGGAGATAGTGAGTGAGATGATCTCCTAATAAAAATAGAAGTTCTCAAAAGCTTTCAAATGTTAAATGAGCATACATATGCTTTGCGTGTATCATTTTGAATTGATAGTTCTTCGAATCACAATAGAAGATTATTGTGAATTAGTAACAACACACGAAGTATAAAAGCAGTGAAGACAAATATTTTTCTTTTGAATATATTTGCTAAACAACAAATAACATTTTGTAATTTTTTAAAGAATAATTTCACACAACAATTAAACAGACAAACAATTAAAAGTGTTATATTTTCCCTCAATTTATTTTCAAATTATTTCGTAATATAAAGTGTTGTCGTGTTTACTTCTTGCAGAGGATATGTACATATGTACAAAGGGTATGTCATTTTGTAATATACCCTTGAATATGAATAAATTAATTACTTAAGGTTTTCCAATCTAATGCTTTAGATTGTTTTGTTTTTGTTTGATTTTTTACTTGGAGATTTCTTTTTTTGAATTTCAAACAGTCAATTTCCGTTACGAGTTTTATGATGTATTTTTTGAAAGCGGTAAAACAAAAATATTTTATTGATATTCTATTGTTTTTGTTGTTGTTGCAATTGTTGAATTTCATTAGTTTTCTTTCAGTATGGCTATTGTTTTTAGTTTTTCTGTATTCTTGTAAATATTTTTTAAAGAAGTTTTGTTTTTCTGTTTATAATGATATATTAAAAAGACAACTATTGTTAATTAAAATTGTTTATTAATATGGTTTGCTGCTTCTGCTGGATATACTATTGTATTTTTTTCTTCTCAATGTAAATGGTTTTTCTTGGTATAAGGGTATTTTCCTTCAATCAATTAAAAACTATTGTTAATTATCATCTGTTGCAGAGGAGTTGTCGGGGTAAGGTTGGAGCGGGGGTTTGTTATATATTTACTGTTTTTTTAGTACTATTGTTGTAATTGGTTGGTTGGATTATAGGTTATTTTGTTATAAAGGATAAATGGCGACGGCGGCATTTTGTTATATAGTTGCAATGAGTTTTTTTTGTCTTTTTAATGTATCTTCTATTGTTGTTGCTTGTGTGTTAGAAAGTGTATTTGGTTAAATTTCCATGGCTATTGTTCTTGTTATGGGGGGAGGGTTTTAAGCTAATTCTTTGTTCTCAGTTTGTTTTTTCTTCTGGGTTTAAATGAAACTCTATTGTTATTGTTGTTGGGGGGATAGATTGTTTTTTATGATTACTTTTCATTTGGTAAACGGAATTCATTGATTTTGTTTTCGATTCGGTGATAAACGAAAATAAATCAACAATCGACTGTTAGGCATTGTTTTCTTTCATTTCTTCGGGCTTCTTCTTCATTTATGGTTCTTATTTGGTTGTTGTAATTGGTTTATTATGTCATTATCTGTTTCGAATTCATATATACTCTCTCTCTCTCTCTTGTGAGAGATGTTATATGAATATTCATTACAGAATTGTTTAGGTTTTGCAATTGGTAATAGTATTGGTTGTATCTGTATAGCTGTCTATTGTTAGTTTTGTTACTCTCAGCCAATAGAGTATGTAAACACTGATATTGTCACTTCTCTTGATTAATCAATCGTAACGGTTGAGTTGTGATACACAGGGTGACAGAGTCACTTTATCATGTTTAATCAATCATAACGGTTATGTGTTGCCACAGGGTGGCCTTTCGATCACAGAGCTGTATTGCTATGAATACAGCCGTATTCTAATGCTTATATAAAAAAATCTAATGCGAAGAATATTTTGAAAATTAATGAGAATTACAATTTGTGGCTACAAAGATTAAACGAATTTAATTAACTGGTTTTATGCAGAAAACAAAATAATATAAGTAACCATTGTGAATTTCAGTTTTCATCTGTTCTTTTGAGTGATTTTTGAATTATATCAATTTATGGGATTATAGCAAAGAATTTCTAAGGCTTTTACATATTTCTGAATGAAACTTCAACAAACCGTTAAAGAGTTTTGTTATCGAAAGGGTCATAGTGAAACTATGACAGACAGATGACAAGAGCTGGTTGCTGATAAAAATTCAAATTAAAAAAAATATATTAAAAAAGCAATGATAACTTCATTTATTTATTTTGTGGAACAACTCAATCCGCAATTTGTCAAGGATCGATTATATAATAAGGCAACAGTATTCAAATTCTCTATTGACTGTATAAAAGTGCATTGGGCTATTGTTGTTGTTGTTGTCAATATATTTTATTGTAGATGTGGCTATGGTGGCTGTTGTTATAATTGTATAGTAGTATTATTGGTAAGTTTTTCTTCTGAGCTATTGTGTTTGTTGGTTTCTTGTTCTAATCCGAAAAAATCCTTAAGTTTCATGCTGTTCTTGATCTAATTATTTTTGATGATGTTTGTAATAAATTTATTCAATATTCTTGGTGTTGTTTCTTATATTAAAATCAATTTTGAAATGCCAACAGTATAGTATACATACTTCTTTTTTTATTTATAAAAGTACGTATATACAATTTTCAAAAGCCAAAACTTATGTTTGCATTGTAAAACAGAAAGTTTCTAATAAAGAATATGTGAAAAAATCGTGTTTCTCGTTTTTGTTATTTTGGGTTAATAGTAATTGTTTTTGTTTTCTCTTAAAAAAATTGTTTCATAATTTTGTAAATAAATTATTGTTGGAAATAGTTTTAATAAAACAAAATATACATTTGGTTCAAGAGGTCTTTGCAAGATTTATGCTAATTTTTAGCTTATATTCTTCTAAATAATTAAGTAAAAAATATATATATCGTGTTTCATGGTTTTACAATAATCATAATTAAAAAATACATGTTTTTATGTAGTATATAACTCTTTTTTGAGTGGGAGATTTGCTTTTTTACCATTATTGCATACACCTAAAGATTATAAGGTATTTTTTTGTAAAAAAATATATATAATACAAAAAATGTTTTAATGATTTTGATTTGTTTTCCTTTGGAGTTTTTTTTTGTTTATTTAATTTAAAAAAACAAAATCGTATTAAATATATATGTGTATAAAAAAAAAGATTTTAAGGATCGTTTTACATTTTTCGTCACTATTAATATAAATCAATAAACAATTGCACTATAAATTCAATATTATTATGTTATTTTTTAATCGTTTTCTGGTTTGCTCATTTGCTGTTTATTTGCCTTACCGCGATTCAAATTTGTAACTATATTTACAAAAGAAATTATTTATAGAAATTAGGCGTATGTATTATGTATTAATATATGCCTAGGGCATGGCTACTAACTTAAATTGTATAAAAAAAATAAAACAACACAATAGTACACAAAATAATTAAGACAAATGTCCAGTTTGTTTTTGTTTTTAAAAAAATGCAAAAATATATATCTGATAATAAAAATTTAATGTTTTTTTATGAATAATCAATCTTTTTTCTCTCCGTTACTAAAAGAACACATACCTGAGGGATTTTTTTTTTGTAGTGGTCATGGAATCTAATTTACAAATGCTACATTTCTCATACACACATATACACTATATATATGTGTGTATAAGATTGATGTCCCAGTAAACATTTTTATTGACCACTATAAACAATATACGTTATTCCCCTTTTTGCAAACACTGCTGAATACGGAAAATTTTTCCTGTGTTTTTACTACAAATGACGCTTTTCTCTTCCTTGCTTGCTTCCACTAGAAATGGCTTACGAATAATATTATCTATATTTTTTTGTTGCATTAATTGTCCCTCCTATTCAAAAATAAATTATATATATATTTTTGGTAATTTTCTTGTATCTGCATATTGGCGTATATGGTTATGGTTAAATTATAGGAGCTTTTTCTTTGTCTAATGGGCCGTTTGCATATACATGATGGATGGAAGGTGGTCGCTCAAACAACACACAATAGTTTTTCTGAATGTTATGGTCACTTTTTTTAATTCTTCGAAATAAAGAAAATTACGACAAAAAAGATATTTTGTAAAAGTGTTTATTTATTAATAACAGTATAACCGTTATTAAATTCGCATTATTGCGCAAAACAATAATAGGGCTGTTTTCTTTTAGCAAAAAAGA
>PGFW01008067.1:2103-19909 GCA_003123925.1 Haematobia irritans | reverse complement strand
AATTTTTCGGGCTCACTTGAAGACTATTTTAGCCATTGTATGAATACCACAATTAAAACTAAAAAGCTAGCACTATAATATGGCCATTCTAGTTTTACAGGCTGAACCTTACTCGATATTTTCTTCTGTTTGAACCAAACCAGATTGTACCACAATTACAAGATGCTTTAGTAAAACGTCAGGGCGTCCCGCCAGTAATTTTGAAGCTATATGGCGCCCTTTAAAATTGCTTATTCCTTTACCCAACAATTGCAGACCACCGACAAAACGGTGTTTTAATTTGGATTCCCTTTGTTATCCTCCGCTCTTTGGGACAACTAATTCTAAACAATAAATCATTATGTACTTCCGCGCTATACGTTTTTGCAAATTCGGGGCCTTCAGGCAAGTCGGGAACCCGTATGCAGATATCAGGCAGTGAACTGAAGTCGTCGTCGGAAAACCACTAAGGGGCTATCAGTTGCGTTTACGGTTAAAATGGGGCCATTATTTTTGGCTTGGTGTCGTTACAAACTGCAATTTCTCCCATCGAAACATGCCATCATTAAAACAGCCTTCTTCCACGCAGCGCATGGCTGCAGGGTAAGCCCCAGCCATTACCAACAGGATCAGGTTCCCCTGGAATATGTAGGGTATTTTCATTAGCGGCTTTTGCCAAACTCATCCGCTTCGCAAGATCGGTATGTCCTATGGGCGCCAGCCACCCTATAGTGGAATATGACCTGCCTCCCAGGCCAATTCTCGATTGAGAGATTTGCGGCAGGGTTCTATGGGCCGTTTTTCAGAGTTTATAAGGGGAACACAGGGTCCAATGGATATATTGCCAGTGATTGACTGTTGGTATCGCTGGAGGAGTATATGCTAATTTAATGCCCAAATATTGCTTTGGAGAAACTTCCTCAAGCCAATCCAAACCACTCTCCTTATGTAATATTTTTCGTATTTCTGAAAAACACTACAGTTCGTTTATTTAAAATCTTTTCCCGTATTCGGAATTCCAGATCTTAGAATTACTCCGAACCCCCAGTTTCATTCAATTTTGGAGCATAGTATAGAATCTTTTATTATTATCTTTATTCCCGGGTTCTCGGTCGTACACCATCGCCCACTGTTGGGAATTAGGGGTTTCAAGAACTATTTTGTCGAAAAAGGTTTTGCCAGGAGCACCATCTGGTTTGCCAGGGAGCGTTGAGGAACCCGAACTGATGCCGTACAATTTTTTTCCGACCATAGGATAGCTCGCGCAACCGCACAGCCGTTGTCTGCAAGCTGAGATTTGGCAAAATGTCTAAAGGCATAGACTGTAGATGACTTAAAAGGGTCTGTTCCTGTTTCTTACTTAAATGCGCCTGAGATACATACATAAGCTCGCCATACGGTTGAACTTTATCTAAAACAGGTCGGTTTCTGACAGTGCCGCCACCAGACCCTACAACCCATATAGCGATTATTTTCTCGGGTTTTAGTCCGCATTTTTCCCTATTGCCTTTTTGCACGAAGTATAAAGTACCGTTGCTTTTCTCCGCACTTTCTTCTATTTTTTATTAAGCTTAAATCTAGCTTTCTTTTCTGTCCAATTTACATACGGCCATCTTTGGTGTACACTTCCTATAATGGTATTATACTCTCCTCCCCTCCTAAGGAAAGGTTTCATTTTTTGTGTGATCTCACCATTTGGCTTTTTATGTTCTGTCTCTTGTTCCTGGGATTTCTCCCCCAGGGCACCATTGTCTTCGCCATTTCTCAGTCAATCCGAGGAGGGCCTCCCCTTCGAATAATATCTCTGATTCAGTGGGGATGGGGAATTTATTCCCCCTGACCTGCCTAGAGCCAAATTCATGCCGTTATGCCAATCCACTTTTATCCTGTTCTTTTTCTAGCGGTAAACCAAAAGGTTAGTTATAGCAACATTGCAAAGGATGGAGGTGGGTGGTAGAACTCCTTCCTTGGGAGTGCCTCTGCTTCACATACCGTTTGTATGTTTGCTTAGTCCTAGGGTTCGTGGCTGCAAATACGTCTCTCATTTTAGAGGTTCGCCTACAGTATACATGATCAACATTCAAAAATTGTCAGTCCATTTACATTAATCGAGCTTCGATTTGGACGTTATTTGAACGCCCCTTTCATTTTGTGTCATTATAAACGCCACGATCTTGTGTGTATTCTTTTCAGATAGTGAGTTTTCCAATTAAAGTTTTGACTTAGTATATATTGCTATATGCCTGTCTCATGTAGATCTCTGGCCTTTCGGAAAATATTCTATTCCTCCGGCGATGATGGTTTTGGTCTTTTTTATTGCGTCAATATGTCTAGTTGGATTTGTTTAAATACCATTCGGAATGTCCAATTGTAGCGCTATAAAATTTCGAGTTTCTCGACTAGCAAACATCACATTTTGATTTTTTCAGTGCGCTGTATAGAACCAACTTTCTTGAATTATGATAAAACTTTGATAACTTTAAGCAGTCATCTGCTTTCTAATGGTTTTGGGACTTATAAACCAAATATTTCCATCTTAGACCACCAAAGGTCATAACATAATTTGGCATTCGAAATCTCTGTTTAATAACAGTTTCTCTTTTCGGCGTCGCCAAATATAGGTTAATATTGAGACATCGCTCATGTATCCAGACCTGTGGCTTAATTTCAAAACACTGACTCGGCGTGTCTTGCGTATCTATAGGGTTCTAGCTACCATCTGCCAAATTTGATCGTCGATTTTTCCAAGTGAGAGATGATCCATTGGAATTATTCATTAACCAGCCTGACTTTAACCTAGCAGTGAAGGGGCATCCATTTTGTTAATATGTAAGTCGAATCAACTCCGTGTTATTGGGAATGACTGGCCCACTAATTGATCCTCGAGAATTACCGTCGTTTGTAGTTTGCCTGTATCAAAATATATAACAGAAAATACTCCCCTCGCTCCTTTCTTACGTCGTGACAACCGTCGTGTAAGTGCAGATTCGTATCTTGGACAAAAAGTCGACTCGCTTGGTAGTTAAAAACGCGTCAATAGTTATACACATTAATCTAAATATATCCTTTATTTATCTGTTTCCCTCTAATGTCAACTGATGGCTGCTCCGTGCATCTGTGTCAGCTGACGCGTATCCAATCTTTGAATCGCACTTTCGCTGAAGTGGAACAGCCAACAGCGTTTACCTTGTGAAACTAAACACTAAATTACTTGAGTTTTGTCGTACATTTTTTATATACTCCTAATTGCATTCTCCTCGTTTTGTGAAATTAATTTTGATTGGAGCGCTAATGCTCTTGACATCTTCCGGCTTTACTTTATTGAATAAACGACGTATTTAGCCCGGATTTTTCTACTTAATCGGGCTGCCACTTTAACCTAACCTAGGCTTCCCAAAAACAAAACAAAAATACAATTTTCATTGTCCCATATACACTTCACTCAACAATATATTGGACCCTTTGTTAGAAGTTCATCCAAAAAAAAGAAAAACAACAATTATAGCAACAATTATTTTCAACAAATCTCTCAATAAAATTGCTTCAAATAAAAATGCGACAAAAATGCAAACTACCAACACAACAAAAAAAAAACGAAACTACAGGAAACCCCAGTAGGGTTTTGGCACTCGTTTTCAAAATCTCCATACAAAGACTGGGTCTATGTGAAAACTAGCAAATAATAATAAAAGGAAATTAAATATACAGAGATAACACCAGACGACAAAAACATAAAAAACCGGAAGTCAATTCAAGCAAAGGCGCCACTAAGCTGGTAACATTGGCTTTCGTGTCTTGTCCTTTTAAGTGCCTTAGCTTTTGTTTCATGGCCTCCTATTCTGGGCTGTGTTATGTTGGCACTTTGTAGTCACTTTTCATCGTCTCGTAAAGGATATTCGAGAAGTTGTTTATGTAAATTTATGTTAACCTAATAATGGGCAGAAACAACAAAAAGAAAATACCATAGTTACCATGTAATAGGATAAGATTGAATATTAGAAGTGAGGTTTAAAATCTGGTCTATACCAAGGGGAGGAATGTCAGCTACTTATTACTGGGAGACTTAGAGTAAGAAAAAGAGTTGGAAAGGATCAACTAAAAATATTTGTTAACGAATGGCAATTGTTTCAGTTGGCTAAAAGAGCAGATACTTAACGCCATGAATTTTGATTTTCAGGCTCTGATTTGGAAAATTTCATTGCTGTAAGGCAGATAGGATGAAACATTTAAAAGCATGTGTCTTGCCAAATGGCATGTTCTCTCATTGATTGAAATGAAGATGTGAAGTTTTCTGCAATTAAACTTGTGAATTGAATATCTCAGTGATTGAACTGCAGACCCAGCGTTTAACAAAATGATATTCCATCTGATTAATCTTATAATTCAACGATTTCAGTGACTGAACTTCATCTCAGTGATTGAGCTACGGAACTAAACAAACTTTGTGTTTGAACTACAGGCCCATAGCTCTCAGAGATTGAACAAAAAGGTAATCTTACTGACTGACTTTTAATCCGAAGATTTCTGGGGATATGCCTAGGCGAGCATCTCAGTGATTGAACTACAGAAGGTTTCTGCGATTAAACTGGTAAAACGAATACCTCAAAATTTAAACTGCAACCCCATAGTTTAATAAAAGGGTATTCTTACAGATTGATCTGAAAATCCAACGATTTCAGTGATTGAACTTCATCTCTCTCATCTCAGTGATTGAACTACAGAATGATCTCAGAGGTTGAATTGCAGACCCAAAAGCCCTCAGAGATTGAACAAGAGGGTAACTTTACTGACTGACGTCTAGGTCCAAAGATTTCAGTGATTGAAAAGCAGAGGTGATCAACTCAATGATTATACTGAGCAGGAGGGTCATTTTACTCTCAAACTTACAATCCGAAGATTTCAGTGATGGTTATGCAAAGGGGAGCATCTCACCGATTGAACTACAGAAGATATCAGTGGTTGACGTGCCGACCCAAAGCTTTCACAGACTGAACAAGAGGCAATTTTACTGACCTATTTTCAGATACGAATATTTCAGTAATTGAACTGCAAAGGCGAGCACCTCAGTAATTTAACAACAGAGCGATCTTAATGATTGATCTTCAGACCCGAAGAGAAGCAAACATCTCAGTGATTAAACCGCAGAGTAAACAAATCGGTAGCTATACCTGCGGATCTGAATATCTGAGCAATTGAACTGAACTCCTAGAATATCTCAATGATTGAACTTCAGACCAGTAGCCCTTTATGATAGAATATCATTGCCGAAGATTTCTGTGATTGAATTACAGAGACAAACATCTCAGCGGCGAGCACCACTGCGATCTTAATGATTGATCTTCAGACTCGAAAAGAACCAAAGATTTCAAAGATTGAACTGGAGACTAAACAAATCGGTTGCTATACCTGCGGACCTGAATATCTGAGCAGTTGAAATGCAGTCCTACTATATCTTCACACCAGTAGTTCCTAGTGTAACTTCACACCAGTAGTTCCTAGTGATGGATTTTCAGTGCCAAAAATTACTGTGATTGAATAGCCGAGGCAAAATTCTCAGTGATTGAAATACGGACTGAATAAATCAGCGGTTAAACTAGAGACCTGAACCTCCGAATGGTAGACCTGCAGACCTTAACATCTTAATGATTTAACTGTAGGCCCGAAGTTATCAGTGATTGAACTAAAGGGTGATCTTACTAAGTCATCTTCAGACCCAATGAGTGAAATTCTAAATAACTAAACTCCAGGGCCAAATTTCAAAATTTGAGGCGCAAACTAAAAGTCCAAGTGATTGAAAAAAACCTCTGCGTTCGAACTGCGTACTGAAAATCTCAGTAATTGAAATGCGGTTTTAAACCTGGACTTAAGATGCCAATGATTATTCGTATACTGTCGACCCAAAGATCTCTGTGATTGAACAACTGAACCGTAAATTTGAGTGATTGAAGTTAAGACTCAAACAACTTAATGGTTGAACACAGTCCCTAAGTTCGCAATGAGTGAATTAAAAAACGATCTTGGTGATTAACCTGCGCATGCGAAGTTCTCAGAAATTGAACAAGAGAGAAATATTACGGAATGACTTTTAAACCCAAAAATTTTAGTAGTTGAAGGGGAGAGCGTGCCAGTTATGGTACTACTGGTACCGATTGATCTTCAAACCCGAAGAGAGCCAAACATTTTGCGGATCGAACACCAATTGCACAAGTCGGTGGCTACACTGCAACAATTGAACTGTAGCCGTAGAAAACCCCAAAGTTTTAACTTCACTTAAGATCAAAAGAGAATCAAATATCTCATTGATTGAACTACAGACTGAACATATCAGTAATGGAATACCAGGGCTAATCTCCAGAATTTGAGTTACAGACTAAAAGATTAAATATTAAAGACGCACTTTTGTGTTTAAACTGCATACTCAATATATCAATAATCGGACTACGGTCTTAAACTCTAAACCAAAGACTCAATATTTCAGCCCCAGTGACTGAAGTGAGGACATTTCATTGGCGTTCTTAGTTAAACAGCTGACCAAAATATCTCAATGAATAAACTGTGGATCCGAAAATCTGAGCGAATTTATGACCCGTAAATTTCAGTGATTAAATTTTAGACACGGACATCATGTCAGTGAAAATAATTTTAGTGATTGAGCTGCAGACATGAAGTTCTCAGAAGTTAAACAGGTGAGAAATCCTTCTGATTGATCTTCAGATGCGGAGATTTCTCTGCTTGAACTTCAGGGCAGAGCATGTCAGTTATGGTACTACAGGTCGATCTTACCGGTTGATCCTCAGACCCGAAGAGAGCCAAACATCTTAGCGATTTAACTGGATACTAAACAAATCGGGGGATATACTCCAGACCCGAACTGAATGATTTAACTGCTAACCAGTACATCTCAGTGATCCACAAGATGGAGTTATGGATGATACCCTAGGATATACTGCTTTGACAACATGCCCAGAGTAATTCTGAGTGATGAAATTACAAGGCAATCTGAGTGATTGATTTCTGCTCAGAAGATTTTGGCGAATATCGCAGTATATGAACTGCGGACTGAACATATCAGTGCTTAAACTACAGACCTGAACTGTAGTCTTAGAAGATCCCAAAGATTGAACGGTGGACCCGTAGTTCTCATCGATGGAACTACAGAGCGGTCATACTGAGTGATCTTCAGACCGAATACCTCCTTGTATGACTTTCAGACTAAACATATTAGCGATGGAACTCAAAAGCCAAGCTTCAAAATTTTAGGTACAGACTGAAAGTTTAAGTGATTGGAACAAACTTCGGTGAACAGCATCTCCAAACCTCAACATTTATGTAGAAAACCAAAGTGTCAGTGTTTCAACCCCATTGATTGGACCTGAATTCAGTGACGATCTTATTGATCGATTTTGAAACTCGAGAACGATTGAACAAGCTTAGCAAGGCAAGTGAAAGGGTGATGCGTTGCTTTTGGCCCTTGGTTGCAGATGGGATACACGTCAGCTACGCAGCTTTCAATCACTGAGAGGTAGGAAGTGAGGCGGTTGCACTTGCCTGCTTTTGAATGTTGTGAAAGCAGTATCTCCTAGTATCATCCACAAACTCCATGCTTGGTGGAATAGACAGACCACCACCCGGATGGTAGAGGGTTGCATCTTCACCTTCTAGAGGGCGACGAGTAAAAAGGAGGAGAATTTAGGCAGACATAGCAGACACTGTAGCTGACAGCCTGTGACGGTGCGCAAGGTAAATACTGCTCTCAAAGCTCGGGCCAACTAGGCCCTAGCACCCGCCGCGGGCGTTGGTGCGCCCAGCGCGATGGCCCCCCACGGCGCACCCGCACGGCGGGGGGGGCGCGCGCGCGCGGTCACACCGTGCCCGGAAGACTCGCGTGGAAGAAGAGGGTAGTTTTCTTGGCCAGGCAAGTGGCGCAACCGCCTCACGTTCCTAGCCTCTCAGTGTGTATTGAAAGGCTGGTACTGACTGTGTAATCCCATGCTGAACAAGGCGCCCAAAAGCAACGCATTCACGCCTTTCACTTGTGCCTTGCTTAAGCTTGTTGCAATTTCGTTCTCGAGTTTCGCAAAAATCGATCAATAGATCCGTCACTGAATTCAGTCCAATCATGGGGTTGAAAACACCTAGCAGCTTTGGTTTTCTAATAAATGTTGAGGTTTGGAGATTGCTGTTACCGATAGTTTGTTCTCAATCACTTAAACTTCTCAGCTCTGTACCTAAAACTTTTTGAAGCTTGGCTTTGAGTTCAATGCGCATAATATGTCTTCAGTTCTGACAGTCTACAAGGAGGTATTCGGTCTGAAGACTCAGCTTCAGTAGTGACCGCTCTGTAGTTCCATCGATGAGAATTTACGGCGTCCACCGTTCAATTCTTTGGGATCTTCTAAGACTTTACAGAGTTCAGGTCTGTAGTTTAAGCCACTGATATGTTCAGTCCGCAGTTCACTATACTGCGATATTCGCAAAATCTTTCTTGAGGGCAGATCAATACCACTCCAGATTGCCCTTGTAATTTCATCACTCAGAATTACACTCTGGGCATGTGCAAAGAGTATGATCTTAGGGTATCAATCCCATAACTCCATCTTGTGGATCACTGAGATGTAACTGGTTACTGCAAGTTAAAATCATTCAGTTCGGGTCTGGAGTATATCCCCCCGATTTGTTATAGTACTTCCCAGTAAATCGACTAAAGATGTTTGGCTCGTCTTCGTGTCTGAGGTCAACCGTAGAGATAGCGACCCTGTAGTAACATAACTGACATGCTCTGCCCCTTGCAAGTTCAAGCCAGAGAAATCTCCCGCATCTGAAGATCAAATCCAGAAGGAATTTGCTGCACCCTGTTGTAAGCTTCTGGAGACTTCATGTCTGCCAGCTCAAATCACTAGAAATTATTTATCACTGACATGATGTCGTCGCTAAAAATCTTAATCACGTGAACATTTACGGGTTCATAAATTCGGCTCAGATTTTCGGGATCCACAGTTTAGTTCAATTGAGACGATATTTTGGTCAGCTCGTTTTAACTAAGAAGGCCAAATGAAATGTCCTCACTCAGTCACTGGGGCTGAAAATAATTGAGTCTTTGGTTTTAGAGTTAAGACCGTAGTCCGATTACTTGGTATATATTGAGTATGCAGTTTTAAACACAAAGCTGCGTCGCTTCTAATATCTTAATCTTTTAGTCTGTAAGCTCAAATTCTGTGAGATTAGCCTGGTATTCCACTTACTGATATGTTCACGTCCTGTATTCAATCAACGTGAGATATTTGATTTCTCTCTTTGATCTTGAAGGAAGTTACGAGAACTTTTTGCGGGTTTTCTACCGCGGCTAAGCAGTTCAAATTCGTTGCCAGTGTGAGCGACCGACTTGTGCAATTGATGTTGATCCCGCAAAATGTTTTCGGCCTCTCTTTCGCGGTTTAAGACTCAATCCGGTACCAGTCAGTACCATAACTGGCGCACCGCTCTCCCCTTACCAACTACTAAAATTTTTGGGTTTAAAAAGTCATTCCGTAATATTTCTCTCTTGTGGTTCAATTCTGAGAACTTCGCATTGCGCAGGTTTAATCACCAAGAATCGTTTTTAAATTCACTCATTGCGAACTTAGGGACTGGTGTTCAAACCATTGAGTTGTTGAGTCTTAACTTCAATCACTCAACATTTTACTGGTTTCCAGTTGTTCTCAATCATCAGAGATCTTTGGGTCGACAGTTACGAATAATCATTGGCAATCTTAAGTCCAGGTTTAAAACCGCATTTCAATTACTGAGATTTTCAGTACGCAGTTTCGACGCAGAGGTTTTTTTCAATCACTTGGACTGTTTGTTTGGGGCTCAAATTTGAAATTTGTCTGGGTTTGAGTTATTTTAGAATTTTCACTCATTGGGTCTGAAGATGACCTTAGTAAGGATCACCCTTTAGTTTCAATCACTGGATAACTTCGGCGTACAGTTAAATCATTAGATGTTAAGGTCTGCAGGTCTTACCTTCGTAGGGTTCAGGGTCTCTCAGTTTTAACGCTTGATTTATTTTCAGTCCGTATTTTTTCAATCACTGAGAATTTTGCCTCGGCTAATTCAATCACGAGCTAATTTTTTGGCACTGAATCCATCACTGAGCGAACTACTGGTGTGCAAGTTACACTAGGAACCTACTGGTGTGAAGATATAGTGGCTGCATTTTCAACTGCTCAGCATATTCAGGATCCGCAGGTATAGCAACCGATTTGTTTTGACCGTCTCCAGATTCAATCTTTGAAAATCTTTGGACTTCTTTTTCGAGTCTGAAGATCAATCATTAAGATCCAGTTGGTGCTCGCCGCTGAGATCTTTCTCTGGTAATCAATCACAGAAATCTTCCGGCAAATTGGCATATCTCTATCATTAAAGCGGTTACTGGTCTGAAGTTCAATGCATTGAGACGTATTTCTAAGGAGTTTCAGTTCAATTGCTCCGAGAATTCAGATCGCAGGGTATAGCACTCACGATTTGTCTTACTCTGGGGTTTATCACTGGAGATGTTTGCTTCTCTTCGCGGTCTGAAGGGATCCAATGCATAAAGATCGCTCTGTTTGTTATAAACTTACTTGGAGGTGGCTCGCCTTTGCAGTTCAATTACTGAAATATCGTATCTGAGAATAGGTCAGTAAAAGCTTGCCTCTTGGTTCATCTGCTGAACTGCTTTGGTTCGTTTCACGTCAACCACTGATATCTTTCCGTGTAGTTCCATCGGGTGAGATGGCTCCCCTTTGGCCCTAACCATCACGTGAAATCTTGCGGAGTTGTAGTTGAGAAGTAAAAGTGACCCTCCTGCGCCTCTAGTTATAAATCATTGAGTTTGGATCACCTCTTTGCCTTTTCAATCACGTGAAGATCTTTGGACCTAGACGTCAAGTGGCAGTTACAAACGTTACCCTCTTGTTGCAATCTCGTGAGGCTTTTTGGGTCTGGCAATTTCAACCTTTCTGGAGATCGACTTCTGCTAGTTCCAACTCACTGAGATGAGAGAGGATGAAGTTCCAATCACGGTCGAAATCGTTTGGATTTTCACGATCAACTGTCAAGAAGCATACCCTTTTATTAAGACTATGGGGTCTGCAGTTTTAAATTTGAGAGAGTATTCGTTTTACAGGTTTTTAATCGCAGAAACTCGTTCTAGATCTGTTTCATATCGACTGACGTGCTTCGCGCTTAGGGTGGCACTACTCCAGGAAAATCTTTCGGATTATAAGTCAGTCAGTAAGATTACCTTTTTGTTCAATACTCCTTGAAGAGCCTATGGGCCTGCTAGCTTCAAACACACAAGTTTGTTTAGTTCCGTAAGCCTCAATCACTTGGAGAATGACAGTTCAGTCACTGAAAATCGTTGAATTATTAAGATTAAATCAGATGGAATATCATTTTTTTAAACGCTGGGTCTGCAGTTCAATCACTGAGAATTCAATTCACAAGTTTAATTGCAGAAAACTTCACATCTTCATTTCAATCAATGAGGAGAAATCCCATTTGGCCAAGACACTTGCTTTAAATGTTTCATCCTATTCTGCCTTACAGCATGAAATTTTCCCAAGATCAGAGCCTGAAATCAAATATTCATGCTTTGCGTTAAGTATCTGCCTCTTCTTAGCCAACTGAGAACAATTGCATTCCGTTTAACAAATATTTCTTAGTTGATCCTATTCCACACTCTTTTCTTACTCTAATGTCTCCCGAGTGAATAAGTAGCTGAACATTTGCCTCCTTGGTAGTTAGACCGCAGATTCCTAAACCTCACTTCTAATATTCAATCTTATCCTATTACATTGGCTAACCTAATGTATTTTCTTTTTGTTGTTGTCTGCCCCATTATTAGGTTAACATAAATTTACATAAACAACTTCTCGATATTCCTTTACGAGACGATGAAAATGACTTACAGAAGTGCCAACATAACACAGCCACGAATAGCGAGGCCATGAAACAAAGCGCTAAGGCCACTTAAAAGGACAAGAACGAAGAGCACAAGTTGTTACCAGCTTAGTGGCGCCTTGCCTTGAAGTTGACTTCCGGTTTTTTATGTTTTGTCGCTTGGTGTTATCTCTGTATATTTAATTTCCCTTTTATTACTTATTTGCTAGTTTTCAATAGAACCAGTCTTTGTTATGGAGATTTTGAAACAGGCGCAAACCTACTGGGGTTTCTGTTAGTTTCGTTTTTTTTTTTGTGTTGGTGTTTGCATTTTGTGCATTTTATTTGAAGCAATTTTATTGAGAGATTTGTTTTGAAAATAATTGTTGCCTATAATTGTTGTTTTTCTTTTTTTTGGATGAACTTTAACAAAGCGTCCAATATATTGCTTGAGTGAGATGTATATGGGACAATTGAAATGTTATTTTGGTTTTGTTTTTTGGGAAGCATAGCGTTAGGTTTATAAAGTGGCCAGCGCGATTAAGATCTCAGGCTCACTTAGGACTATTTAGTCCAGTTGTGATACCACATTAACTCAAAAGTACTATTACTGATGGGACCTTTCTAGTTTTTCAGGCTGAACCTTCTTCGAATTCATTTTCATTCTGTTGACCAACCCAGATTGTTACAACAAACATTAGCAGACCTGGCTTAAGGCTAACGTTTACAGGTTCCGCAGCTAATCTGAAGCTTATTGCCCTAGACATTTGCTTACGCTTACCAAAATGCCAGAGACACTCGAACAAGAGGTGTTTAATTGATTCCTTTTCCTCCGCATCATGGACAACTCACTTTACAAATAGTCATTATACTTCGCGCCTATAGTTTTTGCAAACTTCGCCTAATATCAGGCAGCGGAAACCCGTTATAGCAGATAATCAGGGAGTCGATATTTCTGGACGTCTCGAGAACACTAGCCATATCTAGTGTCGCGGTTTAAGTTTAAAATGGGGCCGCCATATTTGTTGGTGTGTCGTTACAAACCCTTGCAATTCTCCATCGAAAATTTGCATCATAAGTGACTTCTTCACGCAGCATGAGCTTGCAGTGTAGCCAGGGGCATACAACAGATTCTAGTTCCCCTTGAATATGGTAAGGTAGTTCCTAGACCTTGCAACTCATCCGGCTTCGCAGAGTCCCGAGTTATTTCCTATGGCCAGGCACCGTATTCGGTGAATATTCGTACTGGCTCAGCCATCTCGTTTGAGAGAGTTTGGCGCCAGTCTATCGGCGTTGTATTCGAGTTACAGGAACACGAGGTCATGATTTTATTTGAGGTTGGACTGCTTGTCTGAGTATACTATTATATGCAAGTATGCTTGGAGCATACTCTCAGCAATTCCACCACTATCATCCTATTTGCTAATATTTCAGTCTGAAAAACAACTAAAACAGTGATTAGGTTAGATCTTTGCTATTCGGAATTTCAGATCTTTTAGAATGTCTACTCGAACCCCCTTGTCGCGCATTCAATTTGAGCCATCAGTATAAGAAACTCTATATAGTCTGTTTTGATTCCGCCGGGCGCTCCTGTGTACACCACCGCTCACTGTTGGGAATTAGAGCTTCAAACTTTTTTCGTCGAAACAGTGGTTTTGGCCGAGAGCCACATCTGCGTTGTTGCCAGGGCAAGTTGACGACCGCAACTATTGAGCCCGTACCAATTTTCTCTACCGAGCCCGATACGCGGTAGCTCGCGGCACCCGCCACGAGCCGTTGCTTGCAGCTGGACTGTGCCAAATTGTGCTAAAGAATGATGTTAGCATGACGATGTCAACGGGAGTCTGTTCAGCTGTCCCTTACTAGGATGCGCTCTGACATAACATAAGCTGCCATAAAGTTGAACGTTTCTCTAACAGGTCCGGTTTTCTGAAGTGTCGCGGACACCAGCCCTGACAACACCAGTATAGCATTATTTTTGGTTTTAGTCCGCATCTTTTTCCCTATTGCCTTTTTTTGCACGGAGTATAAAGCTACCGTTGCTCTTTTTCTCCCTTCTCTTCATATTAAGTCTTAAAGTTCCAGCTCCTGTCCAAAATAACGCGCAAGGTATTTTGCACACTCCTTAAAGGGCAATTTCATTAGCCCCCTAAGGAAATGGGCTAACCGTGGGAGTTATTGTGATTCTTTGCAATACTTCATGACTAGTTTCTGTCTTTTGCTGGAATTTACCCCAAGACATTGTCTTTCGCCCATTTCTCAGTCATCCGGAGGGCCCTCTGAATTAAATCGCTACGTGATTGTGGATGGGAATTTTCCCCTGTGCTAGAGCAAATCATCTGCGTATGCCACACCTTTTTCATCCTTTCTTTTTCTAGGGTAACCAAAAGGTTAGTTATAAGCAACATTGCAAGAAGACTAGCGCTGTGGGCGGGTGATAGAACTCCTCCATTGGAGTGCCTCTGTTCACAATACCTCTTTTGTATGTTTGCTTGTCCTTAAGTGTGGCTGGAAATTAACGTCCTTCATTAGAGGTTCGCATTACAGTTACATGGCATCAACATTCAAAAATTGTCAGTTCCATTTTTATATCCGAGTTCGGTGTGGAGCGTTAAGTTGCACGGCCCGCTTCGACGTGCTATCAAACGCACGATTAGGTGTATTCTATTGAACAGATAGTGAGCTTTAAAAAAATAGAAGTTGACTAGTTATGTACATGCTTTGTCTCGCCATAGACCTGCCCGTTGAGTATGGCATGTTGCGTTTCGAGAGCAAGACTGTGAATCCGGCACTTACCCTTCATTGCAAGGAATTCATCGATGAAATTTATAGAAAACAATTGTTGTCACTTAAATGCCGCTTCTTCTTGTATGAACTTTCAACGCTTGTCAGAAGCCACAAAATATGGATTGTGGAGAGCAGTGAAATCATACACTTGCCACACATAGTTCGGTAATGAAAGTCGGTTGATAAAGTACACAAAAACAACTATTCTCTTTACAGGAGCTGCCATCGTTGTGAAGCGTAGAGACGAAAGCAGCCGCTTTACCATTGTGCAACTCAACTGCCTGCTAATTTCAGCACCGTCCATTATTTACATTTTCTATACCCCTTCCATCATGAAGGATGGGGCGTATACTAACTTTTGTCTTCCGGGTTCTGTCAACAATCGAACAATATTGCTCTAAGACCCCATAAAGCTACTATATTTCTGGGGTCGTGGTGAGAATTCTGAGTCGATCTAAGCATGTCCGTCACGTCCGTCACGTCCGTCTGCTGACAACTAACGCTTAACTTCGACAACAAGCTATCGGACTTGATAACTTGCCACAGTTAAGTTGTTATCGATGTAGGTCGAATAGTATTGGAAAATGGGCCACATCGGTCCCACTTCTTACGGTATAGCCCCAATATAAAGCGCACCCTCAGCTTTGGCTCAGGGAGCCTCTACAGAAGCAAATATTCATCCGGATCCGCTGAAATTTGGTACATTGTTGTAAGTATATGGTCTCTAAACATACCAAAATTGTCCATATCCGTCCATAATCCTTAGTTATTAGTCCCCATTAAACGATCCCCGATTGGCTTGCGGAGCCTAAAAAGATTAAGAAATTTCATCCCGTCGGCTGAAATTGGTACATGGTGTTTGGCTACGGCATGCTATACGTGCAAAAATTAGGCTTCCATCGGTCCATAATTTAGTATATAGCGCGCCCATATAAACGGATCAAGTCGTTGGCTTGCGGAGCCTCAGAAGAGAAAATTCATCGATCGTGCTGTGTGTGTGGTACATTGATGTTGTAGTATGGTCTCTACAACCATGCCAAGTAACGAATTGGTCACAATCGGTTCATGTTAATTCATACTATAGCCCCAGTATACAACGACCCCAGATTTGGCTTGCGAAGCCTTCAACGAGAACGCAAATTCATTCGAATCCGGTTCCAATGTCTGTAGCGTCAGTGTTATTACATGCTATGCTATGAACAACCGGTGGTGGGCAAAAATTGGTCCAACATCGGTTTCGATAATCGTATATATAGCCCCCTATCAGACCGAGATCCAGATTGTGCGCTTGCTAAGTGCTCCAGCTAGAAGCAGAATTTCATCCAATCGGTTGGTAATTTTGGACACCATGCGTGTTAGTATATGATCTTTTAACACCGTGCCAGAATTGGTCCATATTTCGGTCGCATAATTTATACTATAGCCCCCCATATAAAACGGAGTTCTCCAGTTGTTTACCTCCGGAGCCTTTGGAGGAGAGCAAAAAATTCGCATTCCTATCCGGTTCAATTAGAAACGTGGTGTTAGCATGGTGGTCTCTAACAACCATACCAAAATTGGTCCATCCACACAAATGGCTCCATATTCGCGTTTCATAATCTGGTTGCCACTGAGAGCCAAAAATAATCTACCAAAATTTTACTTTCTATAGAAAATCTTTGTTAAAATTTTATTCACGCGGTTTCATAATAAATTCGTCATACATTGTCAAATGTCGTTATTCTATAGAAAATTTGTCAAATTTTATTTCTATAGCAAATTGTTTCAAATTTTTATTCGGTTCATAATCATGGTTGCCAGCTCGAGCAAATAAGTCTACAAGATTTCTTTCTATAGAAAAATTTTGGTCAAACAATTTATTTCTTATCAGAAAATTTGTGAAAACTTTTTATTTCTATAGAAAATTCTGATAAACTTTTCTTTCTATAGCGAATCTTTTGGTTTCCCAAATTTTTATTTCTATAGACAATTTTGTCTCGTAAGAATTTGTCATTTCTTATACGAAAATTCGTTGTGTTAAAATTTTATTTCTGCTTAAGCAAAATTTTGTCAAAATGTTATATCTACTTTGTCACACACTGAATTATATTACGTATTGGATCGACTCTACTTTTGATTTAATCATAGTACACGTACTGGACTTACATACGAATATTAGAGATCGGATGGTTTAGGAGGTTTTAAGATTACTGTGCATCGTGGCAAAGCGTTTACCCGCAACTTTAAGTAAATCTTGGATTCTGGGATGGCAGTGTTTTGAGTAAGTTTCTACGCAATCCATGATGGAGGACAGGGCTTGTGGGAGCCCGGACTTCGGAGCTCGGAGTGCTGAAGATTTTGCTGGAAGTCGGAGTCGCTAAAAATTTGCTCGAGCTCGACCGGCTAAACCAAATTTTTTAAAACACTTCACATTTTTGTTAATAAGCAAGTTTTTACGCAACTTCAGTGTTCCATTGCGTTATTCATTCGATAAATGTACAGCATGATTGTAAATGAAAATCAACTTTCAAAATGACGGGCTATCTTTTTATTGTTTCCTAGAATTGTTAGACTAGAGAATGGGCTGGATGCCGATTCCATTTTAATGCCCATATCAAGTTGGTATTTCAAACTATTTCGAACAATCGAAATTATTATTATTTTTTTTTTTAATTTTATTTTAAGGCCATATACATATGTGGAATATTGACAGAAAATGTTCAAGTTGTTTTTTTTATTAAAAATGTTTGTCAAAATGATTATTTCTATTAAAAATTTTGTTTCAACAATTTTTCATTTCTATAGCAAAATTTTGTCAAAATTTTATTTCTATAAAAAATTTATCAAAATGTTATTTACTATAGAAATATTTTTATTCTATAGAAAATTTTTAGTCAAAATTTTTAATTTTCTATCAAGAAATTTGTCAAATTTTATAAACTGTAGAAAGTTGTGTCAAAATTTTGTTTCTATAGAATATTTTGCAAAATTTTATTTCTATAGAAAATTTTGCCAAATTTTGTTTGTTTTTTCTTTTTTTATTTTTTTTCTTACACAAAATTTTCAAAATTTTATTTCTAATTGATAATTTTATTTCTATAAAAATTTAAGCCAAAATTATTTCTTATAGAAAATTTTGCCAATCTTCTCTTTCTCTGGT
>PGFW01008061.1:17613-35626 GCA_003123925.1 Haematobia irritans | reverse complement strand
CCGGGGGAAAGGCGACCACTTATATCCACCCTTTGGATCTTTCTATAGGAAAAAGGCTTAAACCTCTTAATCCATATCGAATCTATTGCAATTTTATGGCATTCGAAGCAATATGAAAGGGTACAATTGCCACCAATATCAAATTCCAGAAAGCGAAATTAGACCACACGATGTAAATTCTCAAAAGGAAATTGAGGTTCATTTCCATTTGAAATGTTAGGGTTTATTTTAAAAATGGAAACAGGCCCAGGAATAAAATGAAGTTATATCCCAAAAAGCATAACAATTTTGTGCTGTTCTTCTCCCAAAAAAATTTATAGGTTCGTACTTCCTTTAGGTTTTGTGTCTAATTTTCATGGGGCCCATACATTTAATTACCAAATAATTGGTTTTATTCTTCAATATTTTGTTTAGAAATTCATTTCAAATTCGTTTTAGGTAACCATATTTGCGCGATTAATTTTTTATATTATAATTTTCCTTTTCAAGTGGACACGTGTCGTTTTGTCACTCCATTTGTAACGCATAGAAATATTGATCTTAGACCCCATAAAGTACATACACAATGAAATCTACAAAACTGGGACACTCTAAAATCCGGAAAGCTCACAAAAGAGGGCAATTGTCGTCAGCATGGTTGCCACTTGTGCCAAAAATAATCTACTAAAATTTGAAGAAAAATTTATCAAAAACTACCAAATTTAAAAAGGAAATCCTATTTTGAAACGTTTGATACAATTTTTGTGGTTAGTATGAACAAAATGTTTTTTCTTCGAAAGAAATGTAATATTTTTTTTTTAATTTAGCACCATATTTTTTTGCCTTAAACCAACAAGTGAAAGTTACTACTTTTTCAAAAAATAGAACTTTCAATGAACTTTGATAGTATGACCGAAAATTAAAAAATTTTAATTTTTAAAGATATTGAATTTATAGAAAATTGTGTCAACAAATTTTATTTTTGTAGAAAGTTTTGTCAAAATTTTATTTCTATAAAAAAAATTGTCCAAAACTTTTATTTATATTATGAAAATTTTTTGTCAAAATTTTATTTTTATAGAAATTTTTTTGTAAAAATTTATTTCTAAAAATAGGAAAATTTTTAAAAACTTTATTTCTATAGAAAATTTGCTCAAAAAATTCTTATTACTATAGAAAATTTTGTCAAAAATCTATTTCTATAGAAAAATTGTCAGAATTTTGATATCTATTAGAAAATTTTTTCGTCAAAATTTTTATTTCCGTAGGAAATTTTTGTAAAAATCTTATTCATTCTAGAAGAAAATTTTCTTAAAATTTTTATTTGTTTAGAAAAATGTTGTTAAAATTTTCTATCTGTTAGAAAAATATTTTCAAAATTTATTTCTATAGAAAATATTGTTTTTTAAATTTTTCTATCGGAATATGTTGTCAAAATTTTATTTCTATAGAAAATTTTTTTGTAAAAATTATTTCTATAGAAAATTTTGTCAAAATTTTATTTCTATAGAAAATTTTGTCAAAATTTATTTCTATAGAATTTTGTCAAATTTTATTTCCTATCAGAATCATTTTTTCAAAAATTTCATTTCTATAGAAATTTTAATCAAGATTTTTCTTTTATTAGAATTTGCAATATTTATTTCTATAGAAAATTTGTCAAACATTTTTATTTCTAATAAGAAAAATTTTGTCAAAATTTATATTGTATAGAAAAAATTTTATCATACAAAATTTTTTTCAAAAATTGTATTTTTAAGAAAATTTTATTTTCTATAGAAAATTTGTCAAAATTTTATTTCTATAGAAAATTTTATTTCTGTATAAAAATTTTGTGGCAAAATTTGATATCTATAGGAAAATTTTTGTCAAGATTTTATTTATTATTAGAAAATTGTCAAAATTTTATTTTCTATAGAGAATTTTTTGTCAAAATTTTTATTTCTTACAGAAAATTTTTTTCAAATTTTATTTCTATGGAAAATTTTGTCAACATTTTTATCAGAAAATTTTGTCAAATTTTTATAGAAAATTTTCGTCAACATTTTATTTCTATTACGAAATTTTGTTCAAAATTTTTAATTTCTATAGGAAAAATTTTTGTCAAAATTTTATTTCTATGAAAATATTTGTCAAAAATCCTTATTTCATATAGAAAAATTTTGTCAGAAAACTTTTTATTTCTATAGAAAATTTTGTCAAAATTTATTTTTATAGGAAATTTTGTCAAAATTTTTATTATCTATAGGAAATTTTTGTCAAAATTGTTATTTTCTTTGGAAAATTTTTGTCAAAATTTTATTTCTATATAAAATTTTGTTTTCAGAATTTAATTTCTATAGAAAATGTCAGGATTTAATTTCTATAGAAAATTTTGTCAAAATTTTAATTCTTATTAGAAATTTTGTCAAGATTTTATTTCTCCCCAATAGAAAATTTTCGTCAAAATTTTATTTTCTATAGAAAATTTTGTCAAATTTTTTTTTCTATAGAAATTTTTGTCAAAAATTTATTTTTCTATAGAAAATTTTTGTCAAAATTTTATTTCTATAAAACATTTTGTCAAAATTTTATTTCTTTGAAAAATTTTTTTGTCAAAATATTATTTCTGTAAAATATTTGTCAAAATTTTACTTCTATATAAAATTTTGTCAAAATTTTACATCTATAGAAAATTTGTTCAAGATTTTTATTTCTATAGAAGAATTTTTAATTTCTATAGAACATTTTTGTTTCAGAATTTAATTTCTTTAGAAAATTTTGATTTTAAAATTTGTATTTCTATAGAAAAAATTTTTGTCAAATTTTTGAAATGATTCTCGTGTGTAATTTCCATAAGAATATTAGCATATAAGACCCAAATTGGAATCACCTTCATCCAGCCAGAGGCTTACTAAGACTATGGAACATGTGATTAGCCAACGCTGGAAACCTATGCTATAGTTTAAGCCGCTTGCTAAGCATGGCGTATGCTGCGCCATTTTTCTTTTCAATAGCATTATAATACCAATTCCTTAATTCTATTCATGTCCAATTACGCTCGCCATTTAAAATTGTAATTAATGTAAATAATTGATTTGGACGAAAACCAAGCCTGCGTTGATATCAGGCTGACATAAATCGATAAAAAATGTTGTTCAAAATTTTATTTCTATAGGAAAACCATTTTGTCAGAACTTTTATTTTCTATAGGAAATATTGTCAAAAATTTTATTTCCTATAGGAAATTTTGCCAAATTTTATATTTATTGAAAAATTTTTGTCAAAAATGTTATTTATTTGGAAATTTTGTCAGGATTTATTTCTATAGAAAATTTTTGGTTAAATTTTTATTTCTATTAGAAAATTTTGTCAAGATTTTATTTCTATAGAAAATTTCGTCAAAATTTTATTTTTATAGAACATTCTTTGTCAAAATTTCATCAAAAATTTTATATCTGCTTAGGCAAAAATTTTGTCAAGATTTTATTTTTACTAGAAGATTTTGGTCAAAATTTTTATTTCTATAGTGATTTGTTCAAAATTTTATTTTCTACAGAAAATTTTTTCAAAATTTTATTTCTATGGGAAAATTTCTATTTTAGAAAAATTTGTCAGAACTTTTATTTCTATAGAAAATTTTGTCAAAATTTTTTATTTTTATAGGAAATTTTGTCAAAATTTTATACCTTATAAGAGAAAATTTTGTCAAAATTTTATTTCTTTTGCGAAAATTTTCAAATTTTATTTCTATATAAAATTTTGGCAAAATTTTACATCTATAGAAAATTTTTCAAGATTACTTCTTATAGAAAATTTTGTCAAGATTTTATTTCTATAGAAATTTTGTTCAAAATTTTATTTTCTATAGAAAATTTTGTCAAAATTTTCTGAATTCAAATCGATGATTTGACAGTGGCATAGGAAAAGAGATATGTTTGTTTTGAATTTATTTTGGCATAAGCCGGCTATCATTAAACAAAACCTTTTTTCGGGACGGTTCAAGTTGTGATTCATTTTGTTGGGTGTAATGAACTTCCTGAATTTTATTCTGATAATTGGTTGATAGTTTTGTTTGCAATTAGATGATGCTTGATGAGGAATGTTGGTTAATTCCGAATGTGTTGCGTCCATCCAAACCATCTTGCCAGTCTATAAGGCGCTTTGGCCCAAATAAATTTGACAAACATCTTTTTCCTCAGTTGGTTAAGCTCACTTTGAAGTTTAGTCAATGTATTTTGTTTATAGCTGCAGATAAAAAACAACAGCAATGCTTTAAAGAACAAAACCAACAATAACAAAACAAAAGAATGGAACATTTTATTTATATAGAACAATATTGTCAAAATTTTATTCTATAGAAAATTGTTGTGAAAATCTATATTCCTATAGGAAAATTAATATCACGTCTTTATATTTGGAGCTGGTATATTTATTGCAAAATATTATCAAAACACCAAGAATTTTTACCAATCTAGCAAAACAGAAAATAATCTACATTTTTTGGTTTAAGAATCTATCAAACTGTGACAACCGTGGTCGTGAGTCGCTTTGCTAATTTTGCAAGTTATGAAAAGTAACCCTCCATAGCTGGAACAAAACATAAACTTCCCTAAATTGTGGACAAACTTTTGGCTGACCATGGGTAAAACCACGTTTTGAGAGGTTTCACTGTATAATACGTTTCTAGTTTGTAACTTATTTTTTAACTCTTTCTATAGGGATTTATAAAAGAAACACTCAACAAAAAATTATAAAGCCATTTTTAATTACAATTCGTAGCATTGATTCATTAATGTAATAGAAATGTGCAAAAAAGTTTAAACAGTAATAATATTTATCTGCCTTTTTCATTTAAAAACTGTGTAAGGAATTTATTTTTTATTTTTTTATGGCGAAAAAATTAAATGTACACTTTTTTATAAACATTGAGCTCAATATTATTTAATTGTAGCAAAAAAAAAAAAAAAAAAGAAAATAATAATTGCAATTCTAAAAAATTATATGATTACTTATTACATTGTATTATTTGCACAGTGTTGTGCGTTTTTTTATCATTAAAAGCATACAATTATATACATCAAAATATATAATTTGTATTACAAAAAAACCCAAAAGCTTTTGTATCTGTTGAATTTTTTATGCTTGGACCACTTGATGGTGTTTATGTGAGTTTGTTTTTACTAGACATCTCTAGATTTTAATTTTCTGTGATAAAAAGTGGCGTTGACTTATACCATAAACAAACAATGTATATATATATATACAATTATGAATATAGTTGGCATGCAACCACTAAGGCATAGACAAAAATTATTGTTTAAAGTGTTTTTAATTAATTTTTTTATTTTTTTAATTAGTTTTTTTAATTTCTTTAGTAGCATGTGTTTTTTTTTTAATAAAATTGAATAACTAAAAATACAAAAATAAAAAATTGTATCAAAAAAAAAAAAGCGAAATATATCGGAGGATTAATATTTATAAAAGGAAAATTTAACTTCAAGGAACTACTGTGTCATATTAATCAGTTGATTGTTTCAAAGTCTAGTGCACTCGATAAATCCGAGTAGATTTATACACTAAAAATTTTTCTATTGACATCATTTTAAGTTATATAATAAAAAATATTTGGTATACATTTTGAAATGAACAAATTTTTACTCATAATTTGAACTGTACCCTTAAATTCATAGCTGGTTGGGCGAAAATTTTTTCTGATCTTCTTGCTACACGGCATTTATGAAAATGGGCCCCAAGAAAACTGGTTCCTAAATCCATAATGAAAAGAGGGGCCTCCAAATGGCGCGACACTTTACAATTTAATATGAGCATCAACCCAAAAATACAATTATTGGAATCTAGGGAAAATAGCCCAAAACACTACTGAAACAGGATTCACAACATATGGAGGACATTCGCTGATGAATATAAGTCCAATGGACAAATGGACCCCAATAAAATGAAACTGAACCTAAGAAAATCGACTTCAAAGTAAAAATACTAGCGGCTTTCTTTGATATATGAAATGACAACTTAGAATTATCTATTTTTTAGAAACAAAGTTTATTAATGGAAAGGGTAAAACTGGGCCAAATTAGGGCAAAATTAATGGACCCATTACAGCTCTAGACATTCATCATGGATAATCATGTAACCTCTTCATAGTCTCCGATTCCGCCATGGAAGCTTTTTATAGCAGTCCGAAGCAAATAGTGGAAATCATAGAGAAGCGACAATGTCCACCAATTACTAGGTGGCACCGTGAAATTGCGGAGGTCGACAGCTAGTTATGCAACGGCGGTATAAAAATGGACTCCAAAATGTGGCGACCTTCATATAGATGCTATTCATTTTCAAACCCAGAGAGCGGAAATAGGCCCCACTTACTTGTATGAAACACATTCGCAAACATCAAATTGACATATTGGGTTATTTTTCAAAATGCAAACGGGGCCCCAAAATTAATGGGGCCATATTGAGGTGGTATAAATATGAAACCAATCACAAAAATTAAATTTGCGTTCATTTTCATTTGAAATATTTGCGGTCATGGGGCATATACAGCAGTATGAAAAATGGTCCCAGGGAAATAAGCCCCAAAACATAATGAAAAGTGGGGCGACGCTATTTAGAATAGCAAAAAAAGTGGATGTTATAGTTCCCAAATTTTCAAACACCAAAAAGCGGAATTGGTCCCGCCCTTGAAATGAAACACAATATAAAAATGTAAATTTGGAGTTCCTTGTCATCCGAAATAGTTGGGTTTATTTTCATAGGCTACTCGTTAAAAAACTTAAAAAAATGGTATTGTTGATTTCCATATCATTTTTAGAGGACTTATTCCTTTCAGCTTTTAGGGCTCATTTCTTTGGGGCCCATATTCAGGCGGTATGAAAAATGGGTCCTAGAATAATAAACCCCAAAACTCAAATGAAAAGTGGGGCGACGCTTCGTATAGAATGCTATTTGGAATAGCAAAAAAGTCGATATGTAGTTGCATATCAACGCTTGAATACAATCTCAAAATGAACTGAGATTATTTTTTTTTTTGAAAAATTGGGGTTTATTTTCATAATGTAAATGGTCCCAAAATTAAAATGAGAGGTCCCAAAAATTAAATTTTGGGGTCCTTGTTATTCGAAATATTGGAATTTTTTTCATAATTCAAACGGGTCCCAAAATAAGAATGAAGTTTCTCCACAAAAAAACTTAAAAATTTGGTGATTTTAGGGCTCATTTTCATGGGGCCAATATTCAGGCGGTATGAAAAATGGGTCCCAGAACAATAAGCCCCAAAACCCAAATGAAATGTGGAACGACGCTTCATATAAACGGCTAATTGGTATAGGAAAAACGGAGCGTGTAGTTGCTACCATTTTCAAAACCCAGAGAGCGAAAATATGCCTCACTTGAAAATGAAACACAATCGCAAAAATTAAATTTGGAGTTCATTTTCATTTGAAATATAATATAGATTTATTTTCATAATGCAACGGTACCAAAATTTAAATCAAGTTATTCCCAACATTCAGTTTTTAGGGCTCATTTTCATGGGGCCCAAATGAAAAGTAACACGACGCTTCATATAAAATGTTAATTGGAATAGCAAACGCTGGTGTGTAATTGCTACCATTTTCAAACCCCAGAAAGTGAAAATAAACCCAATTTGAAAATAAAATGCTGTATCAAAATTGGGCTACTTTTCATTTTAAATATTAGGGTATATTTTCATAACGCAAACGGTCACTAAAAAGTGAAATTAGACGCTGTTTAAAGATGTCTCAAAAATGAAATTGCTGTTAATTTTCATTTGAAATATTGGGTTTATTTTCATAACGTAAACTGGTCCAGAATAAAAACCTTAAATTTAGCTTTTTGTTGTGTTTCTTATAATTTTTTTGGATCCTGAATATGGGTATTGGCGCTCATTTCAATGGGGTTTCTCAAGCGCAGAATGCGAAAATAATAACCCCATTTTAATATGAAACACAATCGAAAAAATGACGTTGGGATTAATATTTATTTGAATAAATTGAATTAAAATATATTTTGTATTATTTATTTTTGGAATCACTCAGGTTTTGGGGCTTATTTTCATGCGGTCCCAATTCTTAGCGCCATGCCACAGACAGAATTGGTTTTTGAATTACTCCTCCATCAAAACCATATATAATATTTACAGGAAGTTGATGTATCGATGACTTACAAGGAAATTGGAAATATTTTTTTTCCGCTTAAAAAATAATTCTTTTATTTCAAATATATTTTTGTTTTCAATTTAAAACCTTAATGATGGAGATAAAAATTGAATATTAATCGTAGTAGTTGGACTGTGAAAAATAGTAATTAATGGTTTCCCCATTCTTTTTTCAAACTATGTATTTCCCTTGGATAATATTTCAATAAAAAGAAAAAAAATCTACAAAAAGAAATATAAACTACAGGAGAACAATTTACTGTGTACATATTACTGGTATCCAAAAGCTTTCAAATTATGATATAAGTTTGAAAAAAAAAATTAAAAATATTGAAGAAGAATATCTACAAAAGCTAGAAAGCGTTTGAAAGAAGATCTTTAGCTTTAGAAAATAATGCACAAATTATAGAGGACTATATAGGCAGAAATGCGATAGTTTTTTTTTGTAATATTTTCTATTTCAAAAAGCTTTGAAAGGAGATAAGAAAAAGCCATGTGCATTTAGAAGTTGTTTTTAGAGTTAGTTAAGAAAAATTACTGCTATTAATATACAAGCTAGTTAGTAGAAAATGTGAATGACTTTTACTAATGTTTTATATTTATTTTCAAAATTTGTTTTAATAAATTTTCTTAGATTTTTTGCTATGTGTTTTTGTTTTTAAGGAAAACTTACCAAAGAAAGCCAAAGATTTGTTATAAGCAGTTGATTTTTCTCGTCCTACATTTAGTTTGTTTTTGTGTGTGGGATTTTTTGTGATATGTGAAAGGTTAAAATGAAATAAATCAACAGAAAAGTAAACAAAAATCATGGGGGATATGGGGGCAAAGGGTTTTTATTAAACAAATTAAATAATAATGGTATTTATAATATACAAAAGAAATTATACAAAAAAAATCCAATGAAAATGATAAACAGTTTTTGTTGATTTTTTTTTTTTAGAAATATAAAAGAAAAAAATGAAACAGAGAGCATAACAACAAATATTTATTTAGCAAATATTATTTTAAAATTTTCAGAGTTTAGTTTAAGATTATTTAGTTTAGTTTTTTGTTTTTTTTTTTTTGTTTAAATATTTAGTTTTATATGATATAATTTTTTTAAGATATGCATATTTTTTTTTTTAATTTATACAAATAAAAAATACATACATACATAGATACATTTATTTATAATACTATTCATAACAACACTGATTTAGTTGTAAAAAGGATGGTGACAATAAATTATGTTTTTGTATTATATTTATCTCGCGGTTGACATCCTTTTTACATTTTGGTTTTATTGGGAAAGTAACAAAATAATTTGTGAAAAATATTTCTTTTCTAAGTGTTCATTCATTATAGCTTTTCTTTGCTATGGGGTTATTGGTTTTGTTGTTTTTTTTTTTTTTGATAAATTAATTATTAAATATTTATTTTGAATTGATGGCATTTTAATATGAAAGACATTAATTTTTTGTCTTATGTATTAAATTAAGTATTAATGGTTCTTTTATTATTTTTTTTAAATATGTGTTTAATTTTCATAAATTAATATGATAAAAAAATAAATTTTTGTTAAATTAAATTAAATTAACTGTTCATATATTTTTTTTATTTG
Organism: Haematobia irritans; assembly: GCA_003123925.1. NCBI lineage: Eukaryota > Metazoa > Arthropoda > Insecta > Diptera > Muscidae > Haematobia > Haematobia irritans. Next base: position 25,871 of record PGFW01008061.1, on the reverse strand, counting down.
TTAAGATGAGATACGACATATATTTTTTCTATTAAATTAACTTTTTTAATTAATTGTTCTTTTATGCTTTTTATATTCCATAAATACCTCCAATATTTTAATATAAGCTTTAAACAATTATTTTTTCCAATAAATTAAATTTTTATTAATAGTTTTTTTTTGTTTTTTGTATTAAAAAATATTTTCTATTTTAATATGAACTTTAAACAATACAATTTTGTTTGTTTTTTATTAAATTAACTGTTAATATTTTTTAATATTAAAATAAAAAAATATTATAATATTTTTAAAAATTGTATAGGAATAACTTTTTGAAGCCAAATATCCCATAGTGCACAACATTGCTCCTGTATATATATGGTGACTAATACAAACACTAATACATGTTCACTATGCCACAACGCATTGTCACCAGTGTTAGTAGGTATTAACAAATTTGCCATAACATTTTTCACATCTTTGTCAACACTCTTTAAATTGGGTTCTTTTTTACCGTTATAGAGAGCAAAAGTTAGACCTTAGAGCAAATACCAAAAAATAAGGTAAAGACAAGGATGGAGAAAATAATGTGTTTGTATATGAGTGTGAGGACTTTTTGACAAATTCCACGAAAATAAAGTTTTTGTGTGGGGAGGTATAAGGAATTGTTTTCGTTTTTTTTTTTGTTACGGAAATTATCTTGCAGTTTGTTAAGTCTCGGCTTTTATGCCAAAGCACATAGGACAAACTCATGGCTTGGTGTCTTATTTATACACATACCCACACAAATCATCTTAACTCCTTAAGTTATGTGAAAGTATCACATATCCATTCACACTTGCAGGCTGTTTACTCATTTGAATAATGCTATTAAATAAATGAGTTAATTATGATTGAGGGGTAAATAAATTTTGGGAATATTTTTCTCATGTTCTAAAATGGCAAAGAGAAGGCAACGACGATATATGCAAATTAATATTTGCTTCAGCTAAACATTATACAATGGAGTGGAGAAGAATTTTCGCTAAACTATCGTAATTGAAATCTACACTCAAAAGAGTTTTTGTTAGGTGGAAAATAATTTTATAGGAAAGCACTCAGTTTTAAATCTACGCTATATAAAATTGAAATTTAGGAACAGATCCAAATTTTCCATTATAGTTTTAAAACATATTTTTGCACCGTGGTGCAACCCAACCCAAGTTTCGACTGAACACAAAAAAAGAATTTCAGCGGTGGATTATCTCCTCCCAGTAATGCTGATGACCGGGGCTGCCAATTTTGCCGATTTATCGGCATTTTGACGATTTTTTACCTCAAATAATAGCAAAATGTCTGAATTTATCCGATTTTTTGGCCACAAAAATGACGATATGGGGCTGCGGTTTCGAAAAAAATTTTAGACTAGCAGTTCGTTACACCTTTAGAGCCAGCAAAAGATAGAATCAGCATTTTGATAATAGTCAGATAGAGAAATTGGCGAAAGTTTTGCTGAGAGATTTCATACCATGTATGAGCTATAACTAATTTTACAATCTAAGCACGTAAATTTCTGGATGAGCTCCTTTCATACGTGGACTGTTAAGCGATGCCGGTTTTAAGAGTCTGCAGGAATTGTAAAATACCAAAAGGAGAAAATATAAAGATAAACGCAAAGATTTCAGGTTTTGTCTGGAAGACTTTTATTGTGCATAAGAGGCAAGCTATACCAAGCGTGTATCACGTTGCCACTCGTGCCAAAATAATTCCAAAGCCACCAAAATTTTGTAAGAAATTTATCAAAAATCTATCATTACAAAAAGATGACTTGAATGTTGTCTGACTCAACATGTCTGTGGTTAGTATACGAATACAATATAAATTTGTTTTAGTTCAGAAAGAAATATTTATATTTATGGAAAAATTTTGTTAAAATTTTATTTCTATATGAAAATTTTTGACAAAATTTTTATTTCTTGGAATAGAAAAAATATTTGTCAGCAATTTATTTCTATGGACAAATATTTGTCAAAATTTGTTTTCTATAGAAAATTTTGTTAAAGCATTTTTTTTTTTTCTACAGAACAAGGTTGTCAAATTTTATTTCTATTTGAAAAAATTATCGGCAACTAAAGATAATTATTTTTCTGTATAGAAAATTTTTGGTCAAAAAATGTATTTCTATAAAGAATATTTCGGCAAAATTTTATTTCCATAGAAAAATTTGTCCAAAATTTTATTTCCATAGAAAATTTTGTCAACATTTTTATTTCTAACAGAAAATTGTGCAAATTGTATATATCTATACGAAAATTTTGTTAAAATTTTATTTACCAGAAAAGTTGTCAAAATGTCTATTTTTCTATAGAAAATTTCCGCAAAAATTTAATTTGCTAATAGAAGAATTTTGTCGCACACATTGTATTTCTATAGAAATTATTTTGTCAAAATTGTAATTTCTAATAGAACATTTTGTCAAATTTATTGTATAGAAAATTTTGTCAAATTGTAATTCTATAAGAAAAATTTGGCCAAAAATTTCTATTCTATAGAAAGATTTCGGCAAAATTTTATTTCCTATATGAAAACTTTGTCAAAATTGTATTCTATACGAAAATGTTCGGCAAAATTTTATTTTATAAGAGAAACTAGCGTAAGCCCGGCGCCGCTTCGGCTGCGCGCTTCCGAAAGAGGTATTTGTAGGAAACATTTTGCGTTAACTTAGTCAACCACTATTCTCGTGCTGAAAACAATTTGAATAAGAATTTTGAAAATTCTTTGCAAACTAAATCGACTAATTGCTCCACTTTCGTTTATAGTACAAATACGGCGATATGCTTGTAAAATGGTTCGTCTTAAAAAATAGTTCTGTATTCAAGTAGTTTGAGCCTAAAACTTCTATCTATATGCTTGTGAATGGTTTTAAGTGTGTGGGTTTTGATCAAATTGATAAAGGTATCCGTTCTCTCTCAACCATATCTGAATATTAAGCACTATATTATTAATCATATCAGTGGGAGCGAAGAATTTAGCTGTTGTCGCCATTCGTAATACAATCGGGAAAAAAAGCCAAAAAAGTAGTAAACAATTTTTAACCAAATAACATTTGCTAAAATGTTGGAAAATGATGGCAGGGGCCCTCTGCCAATTTCATTGTAAATTTAAAGTTCCTTTACTAAAAAAGAAGTCTGGCAGAAGCCCTGGCAAAATCATAAAAATTCCCACTCTAAATACACGGAAGAAACAACCCTCTATTTCAATTGAGAAAAAACGGAAAACAAGGACGGGAACAGCCCCTACTCCACTTGCGTCTCGCGACTGCTGACCTGAATAATCGGACTATCACGTCAATATATTGAACATAATTTCATAAAATACTCGAATCGGTCGCCTACTAAATTACAAATCGATAGTAAATCGATCAAGTTTATTTTCAATTTTCACTTCTGCGCCAAACCATATATCGAAAAAATCATATCATACTAATTATAAAAAATCTCTGTACTTCTTTTTGTTTATGAATTATAAGTAAATACTTCAAATAACTCGGAAGGCCCGCAGCGAAGCGGCCAGGGTTACGCTAGTCATATAGTAATTAATCACCTCCTCCACGTTCCCTGTAAATTCAAAGTAGATCGAGATGTTTAAATTTTGGCTAAATTGTTTTAAAAAGGACGGTCACTTCCGATACAATGTCGACAAAGCCCGTAGCTGAATAGGCACGCCCCTAACCTTCCCTGAAAATCCTTGAAGAACTTCCTTGCGTCTTCATAACCTTCCTCAACTGGGCTTTATAAATTTCAAGAAAAACTTAAAGAAATTTTGCTTTTTTATTTACAGTTTTAAGAGGAGGACGCTCCTCCCCGAGCTAAATATGCGAAAAGTGATGTAGGGGGAGTACATTTAATGATAAACGTCCACCCCAGAAATTAGTGTCAAGCAAATATATAGCCATAAATGGGGCGGCCTCTCCTTCCGTCGCAAATATCAGCAAAAATCAGGTGATCACACTATTGATATCGTAACCTCTCCCAGTCCTCTGTAAAATTTCAAAGTAACTCGGTAAAGTATTAATTGTTTCTCTGTATGTCAGTTACTTAAGAGAGCGGATATCTCCCTATGTTCCTTTTATTTTATTAAAAAATTAGAAGCCTGATAATAAATATCAATAACGCTCACTATTTTTCCGTAAAAATTTTCAGTCAGGGGATTGAAGTTTGTTTTCAGCTGTACTTTAAAAAAAAAAGTCGGGCAAAGGGGTGGTTGCCGCCTCGCCCGACGCAAATATCGAAAAAATAATGTAGCGCGGATTTTTTGTCTAGATGCCAACCCAACATTCAATGAAAAATTTCAAGCCAAATCGCATAATAGTTGCTTTCCAAGTTTTATACAAAAAGTAGGTGGCCAAGCGGGGAGGTGTTCCCGCTCTTACCCCCGTCCAGCATACGAAACAACTCAATAGGTACGCCCATATTATTCATAACCTCACCGCATGTTCTCTGTAAATCTCAGATAAATTTATAAGAATTTTAGTTTTTTCACTGTTCATTTAAAAAAAGTCGAACAAAGGGGAGGTCCCCGCTCCGCCCCTCGCAAATATCGAAATATAAAAGTAGCGGATCCCTTGTCCAGATACCAAACCCAACCTTCAATCGAAAATTTCAAGAAATCGGTGGCAACTTTGTCCAATTTTCAAAAAGTCCGACAGAAAGGGAAGGTCTCCCCTCCGCGACCAGGTGTCAAAAATGAGGTACCCTATTTTCCACTTCACATGAAACGTCCCTACGATGCTCTGAAAGTTTGCAAAGTAAATCGGTTCAGCCGCTTTCGGAGGCCAAACTCGGCAACCATAGCAAACAAACAAACAAAAAAACAAAATAAACAAAGCGATAGATTGAATTTTATATATATAGATTTGCTCAAATTATTAATTTCTATAGAAAATTTCGGGCAAATTTTATTTCCTGAGAAAAAAATTTTGTCAATACATTGTATTTGTATAGAAAAATTTTATCTCTACAGAAAATTTTGTCCAAATTCTGTATTTCTATAGAAAACATTTTTATTCAAAATTTTATTTCCATCTAAAGAGTTTGGTTTGTCAAAATCTTTATTTCAACAGAAAAAGTTGTCAAAATTTATTTGATATATGAAATTTCGAGCCAAATTTTATTTCTGAGAAAATTTGTCAAAATTGTATTTTTATAGAAAATTTTTCAAAATTTTATCTTTCTACAGAAAAGAATTTTGGCTTCAAAATTTTATTTCTATTAAAATTTATCAAAAAATTTTATTTCCATTAAAAATTTTGAGTTTCACAGAAAATTTATTTCAACAGAAAAAAGTTTGTCAAGATGTTATTTCTACAGAAATTGTTGTCAACAATTTAATTTCCTATAAGAAATTTTGTGTTGTAAAAAATTTTTGTCAAAATTTTTATTTTTAGCAGAATAAAGTTTGTCAAATTTTAATTTTCTACAGATAAAATTTAGTCAAAATTTTATTTCGTATAGAATAATTTTGTCAATTGTGTTTCTAATAGAAAATTTGTCAAAATTTTAAGCCTTCTACAGAAAAGTTGTCAAAATTGGTTATTTCTATAGAAAAATTTCGGCCATAATCTTTATTTCTGAAGAAATTTCGGGCGCAATTTTTTTTCTGAGAAAATTTTTGTCAAAAAATTGTTATAAATTTTTATAGAAATTAATTGTCAAAATTTTATTTGCTATAAACAAAATTTATTTCTATAGAAAATTTTATCAAAAAATTTTATTTCTATTAAAAATTTGTCAAAAAAAATTATATAGTCTACAGTACAAAAGTTGTCAAAATTTTATTTCTAAACAGAAAAACTTTGTTTAAGAATTTTATTTCTATAGAAAATTTTGTCAAAATTTTATTCTACAGAAAATTTTGTCAAAATTTTATTTCTAATAGAAAAGGTTTTCGTCAAAATTTTATTTCTATAAAAGAAAATTTTGTTAAATTTATTTCATATAGAAAATTTTGTCAAAATTTTATTTTGAAGTTTTTTCAACATTTTATTCCTATAACGAAAAAAATTTATTGTTCAACCATTTTATTATTGCTATATTGAAAATTTTGTCAAAAATTTTTTGTTCATATACTCCGAAAATTTTGTCATAAATTTTATTTCTACAGAAAAAAGTTGTCAAAATTTTATTTCTATTAGAAAAATGTTCGGCAAAATTTTATATTCTATAAGAAAATTTTGTTAAAATTTATTTCTATAGAAAATTTTTGTATAAAATTTTATTTTTTACATAGTTGTCATAAATTTCTTATGTCTATAGAGAATTTCGGAACAATATTATTTCTGTATGAAATCTTGTCAAATTTTACTTTCTCTATAGAAAATTTTTGTGCAACATAGAATATTCTTGCAAAAATTTATTTCTATTAACAACATGCTTTGGCAATTTTTTATAAATACTATTGTAAATTTGTGCAAAATTGGTAAATTTCTATGAAACATTTTTGTCAAAAATTTTAGTTGTTGAAAATCGGGCAACACATGTGTTCATATATTAAAGATTCTTTATATTTTTAGTTTATTATAAAAAACTATACTGATGTAAGAACATTACTCATATTAAAAAAAATAGTTTTTCTTAATATTATTTTTTGAATCTGCATAGCATTGCATAAAAATGTTTTTTTTTATTAATTTTATTTTATATAGCAAGGCTGAATTTATTATTGATTTTTTTATTGAAATGCCATAGTCTGTGTTAATTGTCTTGTTCTTTAATATGAAATATAGAATATATTTTGTTTTTAAGCCAAAAAATTAAGTTTTGGTTTTGATAATATTATAACATTGGCAAAGATTTTGTGACGATTCTTTACCAAATGGTTTAGTGACTGATTATTTATGACGATCTTTTTCGGAAAAAGTGACGAATTATTCTTGCATTTTATTGGCAAGCCCTGCTGAGTGACATTATTGAAGTGTTTCCTAGATTCTCTAAGTGGTTCACCGCAAATAGTGATACGCCGTTCGGGACTCGCTATAAAAAGTAGGTCTCCTTTTCAATATATGGCTAAACTCATAGAATCGGGCAGCACTCATTGATAAGAGGGAAGTTCACCACTGTGGTATCACAATCGATTGAATAATTTAAGTGAGTCTGAAATATCGACTGACACTATATATAACCTTGACTATGGGTGCATGAGCTTTAACGTAGCCCCGCAAAAAATAGTCTAAAGGCGTTAAATCGCACGATCTAAGCGGCCAATTGACTTACGTTCCCCGAATAACTCCATTAGTACGCGAGCTGTGTGGCATGTGACACCGTCTTTTTGAAACCACATTTCATGCAAGTTAAGTTATTGCAATTTGAAAACCAGTGTTGACAATAATATAATAGCAAAAAATCGCCCTTTACTATAATAACATACTTATGGCCCCTAATGCGCCGTTCATGCTACAGCTGTATTTTACGATTGTATTAAAAAACATGGCAATTCTAGTAAAGACGCAAGTGATGCCTAGTATTCATGATAAATGATGACTGTGGCAACACTTGATCGATACCATTAAATCGATAACGATAAAACTTATCGAAAATTTGAAGCCTACTCCTAACGGTACTCAAAACATTAATGAAGCGCATAGTTTCATCGAAGACGGCGTGGTAAGTGGTTGAGTGCATTTAGCGAGTGGAGTAGAAACCAGAGGTAATGAAATTTATTTGCTGTGCATTTTTATAATTGTAATCATATTTTGTATATATATTTCAGATATACTCCCTAGTCAAAACTACGTATTGGAGTCCATAAAAATGGCACAAGTAGTGTGTTATTTTCGAGCGGGGGGAAGAAGACGGGCAGGACTATTCATAAGTAAAGTGGCAGAAATAGAACTTGATTAGTAGTTTGATGTACACGCAGAGAAGGAATATGATCACCCCGACCATGTTCCAAGAGCATGTGAATCCATTTTCTTTTCTCGGAAATTATGTATCTGATTTCGGAAAGCATGCTATTTGGACAAGAAAAGAATATTTTTGCGACGAAAATGCTACATGGTCGCTGTGAAAAAGTAACATGGTGCCTTTGCAAAATTTTCTTTGCTAAATATGGTGCATTTTGAATAAATTGGGATATTTGGTTTTGTTGGGATATTTTCGATGCAATCGACAGTGAAAATGAACCACGAGAACAAAATAATTGAAGATTTTTCTAAAATTTCCATTTTGACCTTACAGAGTAGCAGCAAAGGATGCATTCCAGTCAACATTGATTCCGTAAGGTACACAGCAAAAAAAACACCC
>PGFW01008043.1:56527-73264 GCA_003123925.1 Haematobia irritans | reverse complement strand
GTTATCCTCGCCACAAAATAAAATATCTATGTCGAGATCATATAAATTTGATCCCGATGACAATACATGGCTTTCGGACAAACATGTTATACATGTTCCCGTTCAAAAACTAACAGTTTTGCTTCTCTAAAACTATGTTTTTCGAGGTTGATCTATGTTCTTCACTGGGAGCAATTTTGCGCCTGTGTTTTCTCACTCGTGAGAAAACAACTGTCATTAGATGATGCAACACTCTCTCCTCTCCTTTGAAAAATCCCTCTTCTTCTTTCTCCGAAACACGAAATTTTCTGCTCCTCTTATTTATAATTTTTTCTGTTTTTTTTTTGTTTGTGTACTGGCAAAAAGCGAAATTTAAGCGACTACACGCAGGAGAGATTGAATATTGATTCACCCTGCAAAACATAGTGTTCAAGACGCAAAATGCTTATTTTCCGTTCGATATGGTGACCTATGTAACATTGTTTAGTCACCTAAAATGTCCTATTTCTTCTTGCGCTCAAATACTACAACCTGGCTCGCCGAAACTCACCACTACGATGATGTTCCGAGCAGAATACATTGGTGCGAAAAACCATGTTACATGGTCACCACCCAAGCAAACATAACATTTATGCTCTTAAACGAACATTTGTTTGAGCGGTGATCATATTCCTTCTAGGCTGGGGTGTATATGAGCTGTATCCGCCTTGTCTATCTATGAGTCGGTTTGTTTGCCTCCATAGGTCAACTATAAGAAAACTTCTGTCTATAGGAAGAATCCATTCGGTAACAAGGTTGTCTTAAAGGCAAATAAAAATGATTAGCAGACAACCGTTGCATCGTTTTGTCACAGATTCGAATTTTATTGCTCGTACACGCAAAAATAAATTCCCTTACATTTAGATAGTGAAAATTTCATTCCTGAGAAAAGGTATCCTTTGCTTTGGCGATGTGTATCAGAGAAGGAATATGATTCCACCTCAAATATGTGAAAAGAGCAACAAGGGCCGCTGGGACATTTAAATGGCGCAAAGACATTTTAGCTTCCAAAAACATTTTTTGTTACCTCTTCGTCAAGCCATAAATATCTATGTACGCGAGATTATATAAATGGATTTCCAAGGAAAATTAACATGTTGCGACAAACATGCTACATGTTCCCGTTCAAATAATAACTACGTTTGCTATTAAACAGTGTGTTTGAGGATGATTACGCTTCCCTCTCTTCGGGAGCACTTTTTCACTTGTGACGAAAACTATGGAGATATGTAACAAAATGTCATTCCTAAAAAATCTTTCTTTTTCTCCGAAACGGAATTTTTAGACAAATAAATTTTTCTTCTTTGTATATTTTTTTTTTGTGTTTTTGTACTGGCAAAAAGCGCAAATTTAAAGCGACTCTGAGTATTTGAGTGTTTGGTCTTATATACGATATGCAGGTGTTTGTCTTAAACAATTATTTGGGTTTGCCTCACTAGAATATCAAGAAAACGTTCGTTTTGGTCTATAGAAGAAACCATGGTTTGCCATGATCACATTCTAGACGCAAAATCATGACACTCCATCGCGTCCTTCTATTTTCTGCAAGCTAACAAGGTTATCTCTTAAAGGCCCAAATAAAAATTGATTCAGAGACAAACCGTTCGCATCCGTTCTGTCACAGATTTTCGAATTATTTGGCTCGGTACCAAAAATAAATTACAATTAGAATTTCACAGTTTTTCTTTGGATGCTAAATAATAGAATATGTATTATCGTATTTTAAGCGATCATTTCAATGCTTATTGGCCAAAATACCTTTCTTATTGCGTCTAAGAATTTTTTTTACACTAAAGATGCGACTTAAGTTTCGCATTTAGCGCTGCCTGCTGAGAAAAATATGGCCCCAACAATGGGTTTCACCAAATCACATTGCATACATCCTATGATTTTACTGAGCTTTATTTTTCATTCTTAATTGTCAATTGACTATAGTTAATAATAACCATTTTACTCACGTTTTCCTCTTTTCTAGCCCATCATAATTGCATTGACTGGAGGCTATTTGATGCATGCATTGCAACAGCATTAACTCTACTCATTTATGCAGCCCGCCGAAGAAGAGCTTAAATTAAATAAAATTCATTTAATTAACACGCACTACCACCAACAACAAGACCTCATATGCCAACACCATTAACACCACGACCAATTCACCATGGCGAAAGCTAATCAATGATATCATGGACAAAGGTATGTATGAGAGCGAGACCGAGAACGAGGAGAGGAGAATTCATGGTATGACAAATTAAATTAAGCGCGATGTTTTTTGTCTCTCTTCCTCTAGCTATTTATTATCCAAACTTTATCACTATGTAATTTATTACTTTCCTCTGCATACAAGTGAAGGATTATTTGTTGTTGGTGTCGCTACCATGACGAGCAACTTTACACAATTGAACTCCCCAAATGTTATTGAAATCAGTGGATTTTTAAAGTTGTTAATGTGAGAAGGCATTACATGTCATTGACCATCAACTACTCCATAGTGGATATGGGGACAAAATTTCATTCATAACAAGATCTCAATGGCCCAAAAAGGAAGCCAGCTGGCCACTTATCCCCTTAAATCAATGGAAAAAACGAAGCATAAAAAACACAACACTCAAAAGTTACTCAAGCAGTGTTAAATCCACCACGCTGAACAAGGGTTGATGATTGTTGGACCTGGACTTGAAAGAACCAGAATGCTTGCGTCGATTATTCATTCATTCATCCAACGAATTAAATGAATGGCTTAGGGAAAATGTCTCTCTTGCATGGCAGTGTTGATAGTAGGCCCTGTAAGCTTCAAAGCGCTTAATGTAAACACCACTGCCAAACCATAAAAGCAGATAGCCGACAGGCGCCTGCGGACAGCACAGAAGCAACTCGCAATGTCGACGTCATTATTATTATGATTATTTTTATCAATCTTCATATTAACTTGGCCAGGCAAACTCAAAGCCAAGTTAATACACAAAGTCCTCATCTCCTTCTCTCCCAACACTGTTTCTCTTCACATATTGACCACAAGAGATAAGCAAAGAAAAAAAAACAACCAAGCAAGAAACAAACAGCAGATGGGGAACCAAAAAAAAAACCATGAGAAACGAAAAAGCGAAATTTAAACGGAAACTTGAAGAAAACCACAGCTTTGAGGAATCTGCTATCAAAACAATCAGTGCAACCAAATCCTTATATCATCATCAACTTTCGTCACTTCCTTTCATGAATACACTGTGAAAAATTGGTTGTTATATGTGACTAGATTAGAGCTTATTAATTGCAGAAAACTAGCGTAATCATTCCATTTGATTCGTTCTACGGTTTTAACACCAAAAATTTATATCATAAAGCAGCTACTAGCAGACGATTTTCAATTAATTTTTTGATTTTTTTCATTTTATTTTGGATATTTCCTGCTCAATGGACTAATTGCAGGAGAAAATATTATAATTCTCTTAAAGAAAGAAAATCGTTGTTTGCGTCGTAAACTTTCATTTCGGAGGCAAAGGAATTGATTTCTTTGAATAGAAAAATATGCTCATGAGAAAATAACTATAGAAAAAAAAGAAACAAAATTAGAGAAGCTATTTTTAAAAAATTTACGCAAATAAATATGTAAATATTATATTTTCAAAATTATTATTGCTACTCTTGCGTTACCGTTGTAGAATTTTCCAAAGTGCCACAAAAAGGAGTCAATTTGCAACATTAAAATGTAGCAACTTTATTATAAAGAAAAATATACGACCTATTTATAAATGAATTTTATGGGGGACGATTCTTTAGGGAAATTTTAAAGCGATATTTTTTTTATCCTCATTATCATCGAACATGAATCTGACATTACCAGTTCATAAACGAATACGGATTACCTATTATAGAACATTTCTTTGATATTTCAGGAGGTCAGAATTGTGGCCGTTTGATAATACCTTGTTGTTTGTGGAAAGAAAAAGGTGGATCATAATTAATAGTATTAGTTCTTTTTTTATGTTAAGGCAATGATCACATCTGTAATCTCTTAAATTTAAGTGGCACAAAATGCTAAAAAGTATTGCTCGTAAAAAGTGTCACAACGAAAGTCTCTGGCCGTCGCTCTAAAAAAAAAAAATCGCTTAAAAAAAGTTGCGACAAAGGATAACACCCGTGGGGTTGGAATATCATTTTTAAAAATCACTTTCCTAACAATGAAAAGAGTTTCATGAAGTTATCAGGCGTTGTACCGTTGCATTTGCAAAATTTTCCTTTCGCATATTTTCAGGCTGTCAACGTGGTATGATTTCCTAGAAGGTGTGCGAGTTTGAGTAAATTTCACTCACACCTCAGGCACCACGGAGTTCCATTAACTATTTATTCACGCCACGATAAGGTGTCGTACCCACTCCACAGTCCCGCGCACATTCACGAAATCGCAAAAGCAGACTTATCACGCTAACGAAGCACTATTACAGACTCACGTTCCACGCCTCGGAGTTCACGGTGACTTTCACGAGCAAATTCACGAGGACTTCACGACATTTTTCCATCGCGGAATAAGGCAGGGTAACAAAATCTTCATTAAATAACTATATAGTTCGAAAAGTGCTTAAATTCAATTCAGATTAACATACGAGTTAGAATTAAATCTTAATTTTTTTCGTCGAGCGTGATCTTTTGCAGGAAATTTTATTTCACGACACGATCCTTTATTACTCACGCATCGATATAATTTGTTTTAGTCCCATTCCACGCCCACATTCAGCGAGAGTTGCTTTCAGATTTTATTCTTACAACTCACGGCATTCACGCGTGCATTACACCCGTGGGTGTCACGATAATTCGTGTCACGCGCAACCTCTAGTATGATGCATATGTTATGATCGATGAACCGAATATTAAATGGAATTTCGACAACAAACATTATTCAGAAAATCATTCACAAATCAATTTTCTCCTGCTTCATTCCTGCATACACTTCCACGCGCCTTCCTAAAATCGCATTTGACGGATACGATCCACACTCACACTTCCAATCCCAGTAAAACTTTAGCCTAATTTTTCCAAGGGATACAACACCTAATCCCTTTGGAACATCTCTAGACATAATCCTTTATAAAACTATTAAAAATTATTTACTTAACAAAAAAATTAAATTTTGTTTAAGTGTATCGCCATAAACCACCACTCCTCATCCTCTTCATCATTTTAGGACGGCACAACACACACATTCACCACCCATCTATCAGGAAAACTGACTTTAAACTCAGCAAGTAAAACTTTATATGCCAACCCAACCCTCCGCAATGAAAGCATGTGCTTCACTTCCTTGGATTCTTGGGTACAAATGCATTATTGTTGCTGCCTGCCTGCTGTCTGTTGTTGTTCAAGCTTTATTATTTTTCTTGCTAGCTCATGAAGATATTCGTCGTAGCAATTAACACCAAATAAAACAAGAAGCAAAAAAAACCAAAACTTGACTCCATCAATATAAAGTGCAGAGGAACAAGGAAAAAAAATCTGCAAATTGAATATACGAAAATTCTGCGAGAAAAATGTTCCAATTGCTGCAAACTTCACAAAAAGAACAGCCAAAGTGCAAAACATCAATGAAACGTCTAAACCAGATTCCCAAAGCTAAAAAGTAAAACGGGAACAACAAAAACAGGCGCAGGAAAACAAAGACAACCAGAGGGACACAGAGGCTGGCGACCATGCACAGACCACTACAAACAGACTAACACGACAACGCGACAGTCTTAACCAATGGCCCACTAAACTTGAGGCAGGTGCACCATTTAAAGTCAACAACAGCCAACAACACAACACACCACGATGTTCGCAGTTGCCAACAGGAATATGGGGTTTTACGCCACAAAAGATAGACCGTCAAATATGGCGTTCACTACTACTACCTGTGGTGAAGTATCTCCAGTGACCAGCAGAGCATATGTCAACACTGGCAGGGGAGAGTCGCAGCCGAGTACCCGTACATGCCTAAGAAACCATATACAGTAGTGAACTGGACATTGGACAGAAGCAGGCGAGGGACGAATGCAGGCTCAAAGAACTCAACACTCTGCATTTTCATGCAAACTAATACAGTCATACGCTGTAAATATCTCTCCAGCTCTTTGCGCCACATGAATTAGGGAGGCAATGACAGTTTCCATTGAATCTGAACATTGTTTGGAGAGCGACAATACCGTGAAGCCTGCTACTATTCTTCGGTAATTCCCTAAGGATGCCTTGATGGTGTAAAGTTGAGGAACGCAGAATGTGAAAAACTGTCAAGTGTTCATGCTTAGCGATGACCAAAGATTTACAGATTACAGAAGATGGGAGATTTGGCTATGAGCACATCAAACATTTAACTACATTATGTTATATACCGAATCTCTCATATCTGCTATACTCCTGACAAGTGATCTGACCCATAGCCAATAACAATGCAAATAAAAGAAATTAGAGCATTGTATTATATAAATAATCTGTTTTGTTGTGCCATAATAATTTATCATTTGTTTCATTATTGATATATTACATTTTCATTTTTAAAAAATTTAAAAACCCGACAAAAAAACTAAAAGATTTACAAACATTATATTAAACTAATCTGCGCGTTAGAATGGCCAACATTTGAGTATGGGACGCAAGCCAATTTCCCATCTTCCTCAATTCTATAATCTTTGCGCATGACCGCCTTCCCTACACAAGGAGTCATGAATCAAAACTGTGCTTTTAGATGCGCCGCTTCGGTTCGTCAGTTTTCCACAGATTTTATTGTCCATTCTTCAGAACTTATATTCAAGCAGCGTGGTCGCCTTCAAAATTACCGGAAATTGTCGAAACGAAATCGCCAGATATAGATAAAATAACGCAAAATATCCGGTAAATTATAGATTTCTTTTTTACTACCCTGCAGTAGAACTCCAAACAGCAAACTTTTAAAATAACACGAAAAACCATAATTTATACAACTATGGCCTATAAGCGAGTCGGGGTTCAGGTTACGCTTAGGTTTAAGTGGCAGCCTCCTTTTCTTTTTTGGCTCTTTTCTTAAAGGCTTCGTGTCCCATTTCATACTGTAAAACCATGCGGCACTTAATACAAGAAACTTTCTCATTGCGAATCATGCTTCTCAAGTTCATGTGCAGCAAACTATAATATGATCTCTAATATGTTGCACTCTAGTTCTCATCTTGACACCCTTAATGCCTGACGTTCCTCTTCAGTGGTATCCTAGTGGCAGCCGGTTTTATTTTTCTTAACTGATTTATATATGACCTACACCTTGCAAATTATGTATCTTTTGGTTGGCTAGGGTTCGCGATTTTTTTGTGTTCTCTACACCCTCGCCTGCATCATTGCCTCTCTCTCGGCCCCTGTGTGACCCCCATGTGCTGTTCTTCAATTTAAAAAGTTTCTTTCGTTTGCAAGTCAAGTTTTCATGTCGCGTTAGTCCATCCCCTCAATGGAGGGCCCGGAGTAACTTATGTGTTGCTCACTCATATGCAAATCATCAATGGATTGGAAACTGTCGGGAGCAGCAGACATGCATACACATTTATTCTAAATTAATTACCCACGGATGTAGCTTGCTGCTGTTGCAGCTGATCGATGATGACGATGACGACTCAAGTTTGTAGGTAGCAAAGCAGGATAGCGTATAATTTCATCGCTATCACCCTAGGATAATATCAATTCACTAGGTAAGGGCGTTTTAATGCCGTACTGATACTTGGGGGTTATCGGTCACACAGGTATCATACTCAATGAATTACATTTATGGCTATCGGTCTTATGTTGTGTGTTTTTGTTGTGCTCAACTTCTCTCTTTCTCAGTCTAAGCTCCAAGACTTGTCGGAAACCTATTAATAAGGAGTTTAGTTGTCGTCTCTCTCTCTGTCTCTTTCAGTCAACTGGCCGAATATAAAGAAGCTCCCAATGTGTCTTAAAGGAAGCAAGCAAGGTGCACTTGTTCCTTTGTGGCTTAGCAAACGCACCTCACTCCACACCACCACATTGAACCACCAAACCTTTCTAGGCCCAAACAACTCATTTGATTTACACTTAAGAATATACCCCAGTCCGTTTCACCTCTTATTCGTTTAGTGTGTTCTCTTCCTGGTCAACTTGTCTTAATATATGAATACTAATATTGACAGAGTGTCCATTAATACTTTAGTGGGGTCCCATACCCTCTCCGCCTCATTATTGCGTGTTTTCTATTTTAGTCTTCTCAGGTCAGTTCCAAACAACGTCGACTCAGCTTATCTAAACAAACAACATGCGTAATTTTAACGTGTCTTTGGTAAAAATTTTGTTAATGTGATTTTATTTGGACCTCTACGTAATCGATATATAACCATATCTTGTTTCCTCGTTAAATAATTCTTAACGTTGTAGGCGTTTGTTAATGTTGTTTACGATACCTCTCTATCGCGAAATACCTTTTGCGGACAAAATTAATGTCGATACATTTGGCCATTCAAACTACCGATGTATATTAACCCCGTTCAACTGCATTAAGAGGAAGTATTGGGAGACAAAATGATCTTTGTTTGTGTGGTAAGCAAAGGCTATTGATAAAATCTCTTGGACTTGTGTATTAGTTTAAGTGACGAAATTAGTTTAAGAACATTAATTTCTTGTCAAAAAATCATCACATCAAGACCGTATCGCAGAAAAAACCGGAAGTCTAAAGTTTACAATTTTTGGGAAAATATGTAAAGTAAACAAATACATATAAGAAGATGGCCGACAGAATTGTAAAAGGGTGCATTTAATTTTGATAGTAACGAATATAAAAAAAACAACAATGACCGGATTCTCTGTCAGAATAATTCAGTCTTTTGTGATAGTTGAATGAATATAACAATCAAGGCCGTCCTCTCCTCCTGACTTCTCGGGCAAAACAATAATTTCTTTAACGAATTGTCTAGCGATACCATGACTCACTACTGTTACAACATGTAGATTTTCTTGCCCTACTTTAGAAACTGAAATAATTGCATATACAAGCTACAAGGGCAATTGGGCAGCTGAATGGAATAGAATGAGAGCATCTTCTTTGCTCTTCATCAGATATTTTGTTGGTTATTATGATCCGTAGTTACCTGTATATTCTCAGATAGCTCAAAACCACAATCAGCGTCCTTTAATTAGACTTCGACAGCCCAATATCTCTCAAATTAGCTTGGCCTCTAGCCAGCTATAGTAAATGAGTTGGCAATAGACAGACCAAGATTGATCTTAATCAGTCAATGCCTATTAAATTATTAAAAGATATATCCACCTAGGCTCACGACTATTTAGCAAGGACTACCACAAGTAGTAGAACACTCTCTAACACTATTATCAATGACTGCTCTGATCATCCATAACTGACATGTGAACCCATAACGACCCGAACAACTCTCACTAACTGAATACTACTATATTAAGTATGCTTTGAAAAAACACAGAAATAATCTACAAGCATTCAGAGGGATAATCAACCGCTGGTATTCTGAATCACGGGCATTGCCTAACCTATTGCGCCAATGGATGACTTTCGCATATGTGATAATACAAAATCAATATCTAATTGACAGCCATAGTTAGTATACGAACATAAAATCTAAATCTCAAAGCGATAAAGATCTCAAATATGCGTAAGATCATAGGTCCAATGTGAATCTAAATCCTGAACCTTATTCAAAAATTAGATAGGTTAGGTTAGATATGTACAACGCCTTTATTTCAATCTCTGCTTCGGACCATTCGTGTCTATTGCGAAACACATTACTAAACGTATCAAGCTCAGATATTAGGCGTTTGCACATATTTTACCACAGAGTCCATAACGCTAAATTCTTCTGAACGTAACCATTCCGATATAGTCTTCATTTTTGGGCATGGCTAAACATCTTACTGTATAATTAAAAATTAGACGCTTTAAGACCTGTCATAATAAAATGTTTGATGCCCTCTAAGAGTTCTGTAAAATAAAGTCTATAAAATAATCTATGTGTAAATGACAATTATTCTCAAAAAGCTGTGGAAATTTAAAGCTAGTGAAAATTAAATGAATATAGATCTTACTGTTAGACATCAGACCAAGTATTTTTAGTTCACAGCATTTTGATTATAAATTTTATATTGAAACAAAGAGAGTTTATAAAAAAAAAAATAACTCTCACAACTCTGTTTTCCGTCTTAATATGAACGCTTAGAAATTTTTTGTGGAATGACGCAGTGGATCCCTTGTGAAATATGAAACCCAATTAAAAATCTGCTATGATGCCTTTTTCCTTTCTTTCCTTCTCTCTAAAGGGCTTAAATATCAAAGGAATATACAAAGCAATTTATTTTTTCTTCTTGTCATCTTTATAAAACATTGTCTTGGCTTCTCGTCCACTTGCTTAAATGTCGTTAACCAAAGATGATTTAAATCCTGTCCTATGTGTTTAATCTAGAGGTTCTAATTTGCAGCAAATCGGAATATCTCTTTTTAATTTTGGCATCGCAAAAGCAAAATAATACCTTTGAGTTTTTTGTATTTTTAATATCAACATACCTTGTTACATCGAATATATGAAATGTAAATATAGAGGACACAATCTTAACAACAAAGAATCAGACACATACATGTTTAGAGTATTCGAAATAAAAGGAAATGGTTGCCCCAAATGAGAATCCAGTATTTGAGGTAATATAATTGTTTGATACTAATACAACTACACATATAACATGTTGAAGCATTACATTTCTACTACTCAAAAGAACAGCTGGTTACGATGTGCGAGCCATATCACAATTTATCCCCTGGAAATACAACTTTGAGTTATTCTATGTGTGATGAAGTTTCTGACAATTATGCTGTGGCCCCATGTTGGGCGTGAATATTAAATGTGGAGACATCTCATGAGAAAGCGGTCAAACGGCAAGTCTAAGAGTAACGTGGTGGCAGAAGCAGAACTGGTACATGGCCATAGTCTTGGAATCCTTATATTTCTTCCTTTACATTCGGACCGAACCTTTCACAAAATTAATTATACAATCAAATGTGGTGGGAGTATTCTAACATGAATATCGTCTCAAGGTTAACAACTGCAAACATGTCATACTATTTTTAAAAAATATATTAATACACTTTCATGCTTCAACGCCTTAATTTCCATCTTTAAAATTGCAATTCCGAAAATAACTTCCCCATTACAAAACAAAAAGACTACCGATATACATTTCAAATCTCTAGTGAATTATTAGGTTAACTCTTCGAAGAACTTTAAAGTGTTCCATTCAAAACTTTGTTTAAATTATAAAGTAAATATAATCCTCACACCAATGACACTTCACAATTCTTCTTCTAACAAAAGTGGCAAAAAGTTTTATCTTCATTTGCTTGGGAAGCCTATGATTTGTACCTTCTGCATATTAAATATGATAACAAATTTAAAGAAACTTTTCTTTTTGAGGCAATTTAATTTTTGAACTTTAGCACTTTTTACAGCTTTTCTTGCAAACAAAAAAAAGACAAGGCAAAAAAAAACAACAACATGCCACACATAAGTAACAAATTATGATGGCAATGCCTTCAAACTTGAGATGACAATTTAACGTTTATCCCCAGCAAAAGAGTGGAAAATAAATCTCATATATCCTGCAACGAAGCGGATATCATCAGTTTGTTGTTCACCATATGAATATGAGCAGGCGAAGTGAGGTGAGATGAAGTGTAGCAGGGGAAAAATCTGTTGCCTTCTCTCATTCACATGTTGTTTTTTGCAAAATTAAATTAAATATACAAAACCCTTAAGTGATGATACGGATACAAGGATATACACAAGTTGATGTGATGTGATATGGTTGCAATCATAGTTGCCATCTTCTACGAAATTTGGAACATTTTGTTTTTTTGCAAGGGTTTAGTATCTTTTCGATGGCTTCTGGACACTTTCAGATATCAGAAAAATCCTAAAGCCGATCAGGTTGGAAAAGCCGTATTGTTTCCCAATGAGAAAATGAAACCGGGATCACGGGAACGGTACACTTGGTACTTATTTCCATTATTGATTATTCAATGTACATCCAGGATATCAGCAGTACAGTTGGTTATATTTGATACTTATATGCTATTGTGAATTGATGTATTGGAAGTTTTCCTTTTGTTAAATTTGTGATCCCTCCATTCACAATATTTTATTGTAAATGCACCTAAAATCAAATGAAAATAAATGTAACAAAGTGTAAAACAACTAAGTAGATTATAGACCATAAATTGGAAATTCTAACCAAGTATTTCTATTTTAACAATATATTTTTAAAATCTGATTTTACTGTGATTATATTTAGTCGCGCAATGGCAGGGTTGCATATTTTTGCCCATGTTATGATTTCATTGGTTTTGTGTCCTGACTACATTGTATGATATATTGGTATTAAACCCTATCATTGCTATTAAATAAAAGTAATTAACTAAGAGATAGTCAACTATAAAAAAAACTATAAGACCATTCACAAATACTTTTATTGTGAATAACATGAAAACTCAAATGCAAATAAATATAACAAAGTGAAAAAACTAAGTAGTCATAATTTGAAATACTAAGCAAGTATTAATATTTGAACGGTCTATACATTACCAACTGATGATTTTTTACTGTGATTTGATTTGAGAGAAGTTCACCAATGTGGTATCACAATGGACTGAATAGTCTAAGTGAGCCTGATACATCGGGCTGCCACATAACCTACCCTAACCTAACCTACTGTGATTTGATGTAATCAGCTGATTGCAAGGTTGCATATATCTTTTGATCACACAAACAACCTTTAAATTTTTCACACTCTGAAAACCGATCCACCATCCGTATTTGGTATCCAGAATATCCGCTATTTCGTATCCAGAATGAAGCCTCCGAGTCGCGCCGCCGACCATTTATTGCCAGTCGACGCCGACGCCGACGCCGAATATGTCGACCCAAATTTAGCCGCCAATTAATCAAAAATATCGATTTAAATCAGAAAAATGTATTTAAAATTGTCGTATGTTTTCCAAAATTTTGAACCTTCCACCCACAAACAATCATTTTCAAGCTGCTATAATAATTTTTCTCCTTACTCAGAAAAAAAACGTGAATGACTTGTTTAGTGGGTGAAGCGTTCAAAACTTTTGGAAAACATACTCGACAATATATAAAGTACATTTTTCGGATTTAAATCGATATTTGATTAATGGCGGCTAAATCGTTGGGTCACATATTCGGGCGCTCGAACTGGCAATAAATGGTCGGGCGGCGGGCGGACTCGGAGGCTTCATTTTCTGGGATACGGAAATAAGCGTGAAATATTCTGGCATACAACACTACCGGGATGCGACTCCGGTTCTCCTTCAGCAGTGTGAAAAATTTAAAGCGTTTCGTGATGCTATCAAGGAATGTACAGACAAATATGCAACTCTTGCGCGCGAATCAGGCACTGAGTTACATCAAACGTTTCACAGTAGGTTTAGGTATTAGCGTGTCAAGATCTTAAGAGTTATCGTGTGCGCAGGCTCACTGATACCCACTGCGATTACTCAGGCTCACTCTAGACCTATTTCAGGTGCCCATTTGATTGGATATTGTGATACCACATTGGTGAACTTCTCTCAAATCAAATCACAGTAAAAAATCATCAGTTGGTAATGTATAGACCGTTCAAATATTAATACTTGCTTAGTATTTCAAATTATGACTACTTAGTTTTTTCACTTTGTTATATTTATTTGCATTTGAGTTTTCATGTTATTCACAATAAAAAGTATTTGTGAATGGTCTTATAGTTTTTTTTTATAGTTGACTATCTCTTAGTTAATTACTTTTATTCTAATAGCAATGATAGGGTTTAATACCATATATCATACAATGTAGTCAGGACACAAAACCAATGAAATCATAACATGGGCAAAAATATGCAACCCTGCCATTGGCCGACTAAATATAATCACAGTAAAATCAGATTTTAAAAAATATATTGTTAAAATAGAAATACTTGGTTAGAATTTCCAATTTATGGTCTATAATCTACTTAGTTGTTTTACACTTTGTTACATTTATTTTCATTTGATTTTAGGTGCATTTTACAATAAAATATTGTGAATGGAGGGATCACAAATTTAACAAAAGGAAAACTTCCAATACATCAATTCACAATAGCATATAAGTATCAAATATAAACCAACTGTACTGCTGATATCCTGGATGTACATTGAATAATCAATAATGGAAATAAGTACCAAGTGTACCGTTCCCGTGATCCCGGTTTCATTTTCTCATTGGGAAACAATACGGCTTTTCCAACCTGATCGGCTTTAGGATTTTTCTGATATCTGAAAGTGTCCAGAAGCCATCGAAAAGATACTAAACCCTTGCAAAAAAACAAAATGTTCCAAATTTCGTAGAAGATGGCAACTATGATTGCAACCATATCACATCACATCAACTTGTGTATATCCTTGTATCCGTATCATCACTTAAGGGTTTTGTATATTTAATTTAATTTTGCAAAAACAACATGTGAATGAGAGAAGGCAACAGATTTTTCCCCTGCTACACTTCATCTCACCTCACTTCGCCTGCTCATATTCATATGGTGAACAACAAACTGATGATATCCGCTTCGTTGCAGGATATATGAGATTTATTTTCCACTCTTTTGCTGGGGATAAACGTTAAATTGTCATCTCAAGTTTGAAGGCATTGCCATCATAATTTGTTACTTATGTGGTGGCATGTTGTTGTTTTTTTTTGCCTTGTCTTTATTTTTGTTTTGCAAGAAAAGCTGTAAAAAGTGCTAAAGTTCAAAAATTAAATTGCCTCAAAAAGAAAAGTTTCTTTAAATTTGTTATCATATTTAATATGCAGAAGGTACAAATCATAGGCTTCCCAAGCAAATGAAGATAAAACTTTTTGCCACTTTTGTTAGAAGAAGAATTTGAAGTGTCATTGGGTGTGAGGATTATATTTACTTTATAATTTAAACAAAGTTTTGAATGGAACACTTTAAAGTTCTTCGAAGAGTTAACCTAATAATTCACTAGAGATTTGAAATGTATATCGGTAGTCTTTTTGTTTTGTAATGGGGAAGTTATTTTCGGAATTGCAATTTTAAAGATGGAAATTAAGGCGTTGAAGCATGAAAGTGTATTAATATATTTTTAAAAATAGTATGACATGTTTGCAGTTGTTAACCTTGAGACGATATTCATGTTGAAATACTCCCACCACATGTGATTGTATAATTAATTTTTGTGAAAAGTTCCGAATGGTCCGAATGGTAAAGGAAGAAATATAAGATTCCAAAGACTATGGCCATGTACCCAGTATCTGCTATACTGGCCACCCACGTTACTCTTAGACTTGCCAGTATTGACCGCTTTCTCAATGAGATGTCTCAGCAGTTTAATATTCACCCAACATGGGCACAGATAATTGTCAGAAAACTTCACATAGTCACCAAGACTAACTCCAAAGTTGTATATTCCAGGGGAAATAAAATCTGGTGATATGGCTCAAGCAATCTACCAGCTCGTCCTTTTGAGTAGTAAGAAATGTAATAGACCCCTTCACCACAATCTGGGATTGTATATGTGTTAGCTTTGTTTTATTAGTATTCACAAAAAACACACACATTAATATTTAATACTCAATACTGATGTCTCTCATTTTGGAAGATATTCCTATATTTCCATTTCTTTCGAAGAATATCCATAAAAACCATGGTTATGGTTTGATATTCCAAATATGTGTCGCAATCATATGTATTCATCTTTCATATGCATTTTCTTAAATATGTGAATGTAAAAAAAAAAAAACAAAAAAAAAACCAAAAGGTATTATTTTCCATTTTCGCATGCAATAATAAAAAGATGAAATTCCTTTCTAAGAAATTAAAAACAAAACACTAAAGGACAGATTATCCTGTAACACATTTCAAGCAAGTGGAGAGAACAAGGAAATGTTTATAAAATGACAAGAAAAAAAAAATAAACTTGACTTTTATATCCTTTGATATTTAAGCCTTTAGGAGAAGGAAAGAAAGGAAAAAGGCATCATACAGATTTTTAATTGGGTTTCAATTTCACAAGGGGATCGCACTTGACGTCACTTCCACAACAAATTTCTAAAGCGTTCATATAAGACGGAAAAACAGAGTTGTGAGAGTTTTTTTTATAAATCTCTTTTTCAATATAAAATTATAAAATGCTGTGAACTAAAATACTTGCTGATGTCTAAAGTAAGATTTATTCATTTAATTTCTCATAGCTTTAAATTTCCAGACTTTTTTGAGATAATTGCTCCATTTATTTTCAATAGGAAATATTATTTTAGATAATTTTACAGAATTCTTAGAGGGATACAACATTTTATTATGCACAGGTCTTAAGCGTCTTATTTAATATAAGTAAATGTTAGCCAGTCCAAAAATGGATATATCGAATGGTTCGTTCAGAAGGATATATAAGCGTATGGACTCTGTGGTAAAATGTGGAAATGCCTATATGTAATTGATACTTTTAGTAAATGTGTTATCGCAATAGACCGAATGGTCCGAACGAGCTTGAAATAAAGCAGTCTGTCACTATAATCTAACCTAACCTATCTAATTAATGTTGAATCGATTCGATCAGATTCCACTATTGGCCTAGATCTTATGTTTGACATTTAGATTTTATGTTCGTATACTAATTAGGCTGTCATTAGATATTGACTATTAAACTGTTTAGTC